>JAEMWC010000513.1:485000-567500 GCA_016490735.1 Pachyseris speciosa
TGACGTTAGTTTTGGAACCAGTACTACTAGCTATGTAAACATTAATTTTAATCTCGGGGCTTTAAACTACTAGCATGGCCTACGTTTGTACACTTAACATTTTAAGGGCATCTGTGTGGATCTCAGAGTGAAGTCACAATTTTGAAAATTGCTTATATTCCACATACCAAGCACAATTGCCGAAAGTTGTTCATTTGACCGTGACTTAAAACGCCCATTGAAGTTGCGTTTACAATTCAAGTCGCCGTACAGAGCCATATAAAACTTGGTCTGGTTACAAGAAAATAGAATGTGAGTTAAGAAAGGTTGACAGGGTTTTGTCACAATGTGAAAAAATCGAGATGTTATGTTGAGTGCTAGATTAAAGGCGGTATGTTACCCTTACGTTAAAATCTCATAACTAAGAGCGCAAAATCACTGCAATCTCTGCGGGCATACGGGTAAGACTATACTTCCTGTGTACAACTTGAAATGAATTGCAGAGCCTGAAGGTATAAATCAACTCCACTATCATCAGACTCGCGTAACGGATCGACTATTCGAGAGAGCTCCATACGATCATTTGGTTGAAGCAGTGTTCGAAGTTGTGGCACTTCAACAGAAATCTCTTCATCTCCTAATTGGCCACTCCATAAGGCAGACGGTGCTGGCCCATCCCAGTCAACTCCATAATATGCAAGATCTCCCTCAGACTATAGGGAAATAAAGTGATACAATGTAATTACATGTACTTGAAAGAGAGTCAGTCGTGCTTAGTAGATTGTTAGTCAAGGATATTCTTGTCGCCGTTTTATGGAAAATGGATCTGTCAGAGTCGGATTTGACAGGTTACAAGTATATTCGCAAATAGAACTCGCTTCACGAACAACTTCCCTCACAACATTGCATTTAATTGGCCAATTGGAAACGGAAACCGTACGAGAGTTGTCAAAATGGTGCGCAGAGCGCAAGTGAAATGTAATAGTCATTCTATAAATCAGCACATTTCTCAACCGTATGGCATGATAATTTTGCCGCATTCTTTAATTGTCGTTTTCAGCAAGTCGAGAACAACTTGGAACAACTGTAGAAGTGTAAATTACAATCTGATCAAATTAAACGGTAAAGAAAGCTGCTGAACGGCGCCGGGAAAACAACCTACGGATATCAAAGTGCACAAGTGTGGGAATACCTAGAAACTTACGGAAGCTGATCTAAAACAAAAGAGAAGTTTCAGTAACTTTACTCCAATGTCCTGCTGCATTAAGTTGCGATATTGAAAATACCAGTCACAGGGTAAATTTCACTGAAAGGAACTTATTTTTGCGTTGTAGGAAAAAATATTGAAGAATTATGTCAAATGCTCGTGACTTACGCAACGTTATGTGGCTAAAAATCGCTGCAATCTTTACCAGTTTGAATGGGAAAGATTATCCGTCCTGAGTACATCTTGAGAGAATAGCTAATGTATACTCACCATTGTGAGCTCTTGTGCGACTGGATGATCTGAGCTCCACACGTTCATTAGGCCTGAGATCCAAAGCTGTTCAGGGGACTTGTTGTGTTCTGTACTAATTGGTGCTCTTGCATGTCCATTGGCAAACTGGGTAAGTTGGCTATTAAGCCTTGGCAAAAAAACGTAATGAAGGGCAAATATGTGAATTTCATCAGAGGGATCCAGAATACCAGAGTCTTCCATGCAGCTAAACAGATTGTAAAATGTGTGAGTACAGCCATAGAAAACATCTCTCCAAAGGCGTTCTATCCTTTGGTTATGAACGCTCCGGCCAGTGATGTGACTTCCTCTATCTGGACCTCGAAGGGGATGGCTCAACATATACCTGGCGATATCCACATTCTCGCCACCTTTATCACTTCTTACCCTCGACGGTAGACCAAACTTCTCGACAGCGCCAAGAAAAAGTTGAAATACAGTGGCCGCTGAGTTGTTTGTGTTGGCTTTAAGATAGACGATCATACGGGAGTAGCCATCGATCCCTCCATGGATGACGAAGCGCCACCTAACAAAAAGTATCCAACCTAGTCATTAAGGATTACGTTGAACCTGTGCGAGCAGTCAACCACTGTCCTCTCTTTAAAAAGCGGACAGTTGTCAAGATGTCTGACAATTTCAATACAGTTCAATTTAATTGTTAAGGGTTCATCTTTTGTGAAGCCTCAACAAGCATGTGAAAGAAAACCTACGCCGGAATACGAGCAGATATGGTAGCCTGCGAATGCAGCCGCCTCTCTGCGCTCCCCACCACCACAACCGCCTTCCTGCGCTCCCCGCCGCTACGGGCGAAAAGCGAGAGAGCTCTCTTGCTTTTCGTCCGTAGCGTAGGGAGGCGACTGTATTCGCAGGCTACAAAGACGGGCATTGAATCATGCATCCATGGTTGGAACACTGCCTACAAGTTTCTGATGGTAGCATATCCATTTCTGTTGTTGTTTTTCTTATCTTTCTGATACAACCTTTAATGCTCTTTCTTGACAAAGTGGTCTTGAGTACAAAGTTGTAAAAGATGTCAGTGTTCCTATCTATGCGCATTTTTGTCGAAAGTGGTAGCCATTTCTCTGATGGCCACATACTATAAAGCTAATACAGCTTAGACTTGAGATAACTTTATTAAAGCGATATACACGAGCTACGAACTGTAACATTAAAACCTCAATGTTTTGCAGAAAGGTATTCTCATAGTATTTACGACCCTGCAGCTCTGTAAGAGTATCCTAAGGGCGATAATTTCCCTTTCCTCCGTGGGATGATCCTGCCTACGTTCCTTACATCGTCTACTAAGCCTACTAACCTTATCAATTTATGGTTTCCGTCCACGTGCCAAAGTGCAAGGGGAGCATATACTCTATACTTCCGTCGGGTAATGGTGTTTATCGTCAACGCTCGAAGAAGTACGCCCTCGGGGTTAACCCTTCTCATAGACTCTCTTATACGAACTTGTTGAACTTTAATTCCCCTACTTAACAAGGAACCTGTCATTCGCCGGTAACCATACGACGGGAAACTTCTTAAAATGGTTTCGACAGTGCGATCAAGGGTTTCGTTGTCAATGGTTGTGAAAAACTGCCCCGAAGAAATGCCGAACTCTTGAAGCCGTCTCTCTGTTGTCCGCAGACCAAGACCCAGGAGTCGCGCCACATCAGGAACGGAAAAGCCTCTTTCCAACAAATATCGTAATTGTTCCCTTGAGACAACAAATTTTGGTCGTCCACGGCCTCCATGAGATATCTGCTCAACTCTGTAGCAGTACGAGGCGGCATCCTGATGGACTAAAAGTTCTAGTTGATCCTTAGCGTCGCGAACAAGGGTGACAAGTTGGTCACTGACAGAATCGTTAACTCCTAAATAACGAACTAAGGAATTGTATAACCAGTCAGTGCGATATACGACGCTATCTAAATTGTCTCTTCCACCATTACAATTTTCGATTTCCCTTATCAGGCTAACCAACAGCTGGCGAATGAACACAGCCACTTGCTGCGGCTGTTGTTCGGCCATATTGTTCTGGAACGGAATAAATTATCTTTACGCGGGAAATAAATTATCTTCTGTACTTTTTAACCAGGCCTCCACGCTCGACCGTACTGGGTACCAGGATTTGAAGTTGCAGGATTTGCATTTCTGTGTGCGCAGTGACATAATTTTGTGTTTCAAAATTTGAAGTCGCTTGATAGAATTTGGTGTTACCGAATTTGATGTCACGGGATAAAATTTGGTCTTTCCGAATTTGACGTCGTAAGATAGACTTTGGTATCATGGAATTTGATGTCACAGAACATAATTTAGTCTTTCCGAATTTGATGTCACGGGATAAAATTTGGTCTTTCCGAATAAAGATCGAATTTGGTATCACGGAATTTGATGTCACAAAATATAATTTGGTGTTACCGAATTTGATGTCGTGAGATATAATTTGGTGTTACCGAATTTGATGTCACAGGATAGAATTTGGTGTTACCGAATTTGATGTCACAGGATAGAATTTGGTGTTACCGAATTTGATGTCACAGGATAGAATTTGGTGTTACCGAATTTGATGTCACAGGATAGAATTTGGTGTTACCGAATTTGATGTCACAGGATAGAATTTATATGCATATATGCGAAATTGATTGAGCACAATTAAGTTGAACAACCAAAAATTAGGTAAGCTAATTTTGGCGGGGATCACACGCCATATATATATAGTACTGCAATAATTCTATTTCTTCAAAGACAATCTGGAATCACGTGATTCGGCAAAGCTACGAGCCACTGGGCACAAGACTTGCCGCGCGCAATGCGCTTCTTTTGTCGCGGTTTACATCTCCACCACTCGTTACTGAAAGTGATTCTCGATATTTCTTCCGCTACCGCTACTTTATTTTAAAAGAATGAATAGGGCCAGCTTCTTACAATTAAGTCTTGGATCACATGTCATAAATGTGCGCTTGCGGGACTTACAGTGTTTGTACAGACGAGACGTTTTGGAATGAGTCTCTTTCGAGGCGGAGAAGAATGTTGAAGCTCAGGTCGCTTAAAAAGAGACAAGAAAAATACGAAGCGTTCAATCAAACACTATATGATATGTAAATTTGACGCATAGTTAAAGCAAGATGCATTTAATACTCACATATGTTCCAGGTGTGTAAGGTTCGCGAAATCTTTCTCGCGTAATTGAGATATTCGGTTCTTTTTGAAGAATCTGCGGAATGAACGGGACAGATCGCATAAACGTTCGTTGTTCCACTTATTCTAAACCAAAATAGGAATAAGGAGAATAGTGTTTAAGTATCATGCTTTACTGACTATTGATCTCCACTGTAAAGTCCACGAATGGGACGGCCATTCAAAAGAAAGATATGAACAGTGCTCTTCCTTATGCTATGCATACCAGTTATTTAATGCTTTTGAGTGGTTACCATGGAATATCTCACGGATCACTTGTTTATCGTCGTAAACACTCGAGTCTTTAGGTGAGTGTGTGTGCAAAGAAAATGCAAGTGGCAGGTGGGATATTCCTTGGTATATCCCGAGAAAGCTTTGCATAACTATTTTATACCATGTCAAAGAAAATACATAGCCGTGCAAAATCATTGCCTTGCAATGTGAGAAGGTTCGGTGAAATACCGTCGAATAGACAATGGATTTCCAGCATTCTGTTTGGCTGCATTTTCTATGGCATGGTATAAAAGGTGTTAGTATAAATCTACTAGCGTTCTATCACGAATGCCGTTCTCTGCTTGGCTACGCTACTCGCTATCTATTGTGTGATAGATAGTGAGTAGCGGTTGTCACCAAAATGGCGGCCGCTTCTTCGCGTTTTCGAAGTGTCCGCGAGGATGATTTAGATAATTTACTTGTTTAGTTTTGAACGACTAGTAGATTTATACTAAAAAAATTAGATTATTCGCTCTCGATTTCTATGCGTGATAGCTGATTCGGGCTGCGCCCTCATCAGCTATCACGCGATAGAAATCGAGAGCGAATAATCTAATTGTTAAATATTACATGGTTCTAATTATTGTGCCATGCCCCCTAAGTATGAAGTATGATCTCGTACCCAGGTCGTTCCGTCCGTGAGAGGTCTGGAAGTCTGATCACTACTCACAAAACAGTTTCTCAACAGTACTTTCTGGTTAAGTCCCTATTCATTTTACAGCATGTTTCCATCAAAATAGGTTTTGAACCCTTGTGTTCCGGCTACGCATATCTAAAGAGCTCATCGCTTACACTGCTCCAGTGTTGAAAGGAAGGTCTTTTGGTACAGTGAGCAAGTCTTCTCCAGTTACCAGTATCCTCTTTTTTCTACCTTCACCAAGCTCTTCACATTTACAGCTCGATGGACATCCTGGATACGCGTGTGGATTAAAAAAAGCTTGTAACTTAAAAGGAAAGTGAAGACGTTTACTGTGGAGATTGTTTATAGTAACCAATCTTACCAATTGTGGCAGATGAGAAAAAAAAGACAAAGAAAAACTAATGATGATGATGATGATGATGATGATGATGATAATGACAATAACAATAAAAAGCTCGTAACGAGTACGTGTGAAAAATAATTACTTGAAGTTATTTTATTTTGTTCCTTAGACAAAAAAGGAGTTACTTTTCTCTGGCGCTGGGCATAAATCAATTAATGTATGGTCCCGAGGGAAACAGTTAGTTTTGTTTTCCCGTGAGTCCTGATGTTTCCCGGGACGAAGTCGAGGGAAACATTAGGACTCGAGGAAAACAAAACTAACTAGTTTCCCGAGAGATCATACATTAAGTGCTTTGTTATATACCGAGACTTTCCCTTCTACAATCACAGCAAAATGAACTGATAAACAAACAAAGACGGTAGCCTGCTGAATGAATAATTTACAAACGTTTAAAAGTACCTGAAAAAGTAGAACATGCCTTTCTTGTATTTTCAGAATCATTTCCTCCTATTAGATACTCAATTTCTTCGGCTGATACTGGAGAAAAACGTTTCCTTTTAGTCTCGGGTTCCATAACGTTTGTATTATCATTTGCTTTAAACTGAGAACAGGTCCGCCCTCGTCAATCAAGCTGACGTGAGCACGTGCTGAAGATCATGCCACTTTTTAGTCATGCACTAATCACGTGCTGCTGTATCCGGCGCGCGGGCAACAATTGCAAAATTGTATTCCGGTCGGGATACATTTGAATTTGGTCATGGGCACGTGACCAAGAATCAACCAATCGCAGTGCTCGTTTTGTTGAGTGAAAGTCTAGGTATATAACAACTTCATTTAATTTATCAAACAAACAAAAAAAAAACATATAAACAAGAGCAAGAAAAAACAAAGTGATTAAAAATGCTCCCACTCTCTCGGTAATTCCGAGAGTGCACTGGTACAAGCCGTTGCAATTTATGTCACGCCACTCGTGAACCCTGAACATTTAACGGCAGGATTGGATATCTTACCTTGCTGACGAGAACAAGATGCTCCTTGGTCATCTTGAACTAACAATAGAAAAAATAAACACGTTCATTACACATCCTCTTGAGCTGGTGTACTGCTCGTCCCCAATTGATTTCCACTACGACATTAAAACTGCCCATCATGTTTGAGTTTGTCAACATTGTTCATCGTTTCAAATTTTAAACGACGTTATTTCCAGTGCAAATGAGGCTTCCAGGATCGTTTTGTGCTAATTAAAAAAACCAATAGCACTCTGGATTGACCTCTCCAAGAGATCTTTCACCCGAAGCTCACGGACGAGGAAGCTCAGTTTCCCAAGTTAAATACTAAAAATGAATGATGAATATGCGAATGATCACCGCAATTATGAACACCACTTAAGCAGTAGTGAAATTAAAGACTGAAAAAAAAAAAAATCAGGCTTGTACGGGATTTTTTTTTTTCAGGATTTAATTTCACTACTACCTAAGTAAGTAGACGATCATTCACACATTCATTCTTTAATCCGCAGTTCAAATATATGATTTTCATATATTCATTCTCACATAATAATCACTCGCAGGTATATTACGAACCGATAAAATGACCAGCTCCCGGTTGGCTAGTTAGTTCAGTCGGTAGAGCACTGCACCGGTATGGCAGAGGTCGTGGGTTCGATTCCCGTACAAGCCTGAATTTTTTTCAGGCTTTATTTTCACTACTGCTAAAGTAGTATTCATAACTACGACGATCATTCGCATATTCCTTCTTTAATCCGCATTTCAAATATATGATTTTCATGTATTCATTCTCGCATAAATACTAAAAGATAACCAAAGTTACCGTTTTGGAATTAAATCGCAAAAATTCTCTCTGTGTTGCGATAAAAGGAACCTCCACTCTTACAACAAATTGAAACTGTCGCTAAAATGCTGGAAATAATTACTAGATTCCAAATCTTTCTTTTAGAAAAATGTGGGTACAATATTCAAATGCACAAAAATGAATATCGGTATCGCCTCTTTTTGCTTTTAAATTCCCGCTCTGCCACCGTTTTGGATTTCATGACGTCATTTGCTTGCCCAATTGTTTAAATCCAAAATGGCAGCGCGCGGAAAATTTGACAGTGAAAAAAATGTGTGAAAGGTACCCAATGTTTTACCCAAATATTTCCTCTAATTTAGGGTCTATTTTTTTGTAAGAGTGGAGGCTCCCTTTAATAAGAAGATACCATTTACACTACTCTTGAAAGCTTCCTGGGATAAATGTCCAGGGCCGGGTTGTTCGAAAGCCGATTAACCCTAATCCAAGATTAAAAATTAACCAAGGAGTTTATTTCTCTATCCACAAACATTGTTCAACGCTGATATTCTACACAATTTTAGATTAGAGGACGTCAATTCTGAAAAGCAAAAATTAGCAAAAGAAACTTTCATCCAAAAGTCAAAAACTGCAACCAAAGTTTACGCTAATCCTGGATTAAGCTAATCGGCTTTCGAACAACCGGGCCCAGGAGATTATATTTTAGATAAAACATAAGAAGAAGGAATTTGAGTGATTTACAAATGTATGTTGTAATAGACTTAAAACAGAAGAAATACTTACCTTCAATAGACTGATAAAAGGCTTTGAATCTTGCTACAGGCGGCTTACCATGGCAACGGAGAACAACCGTAAAATGATTTGATGAAGACACGAAAACTGGTGGATAGCTGTAACCGCAAAATCTGCCGATTGCGGGCGTATTTTCGTAACGACCATCGAAAATCTCAAGAAAGCAGTTTTCACACTTCGGGTGGTCCTTCAGGCGGAATTCCAAGAAGGTCAGGCGAATGATGTAATGATTTGGTACTTTGATATTCCACTTGCAGAGGGTGTCTTCGTAATAGTAACCAGGGAAGAATGGAGAGAAGAAATATCCCGTTGTGTTGGATAAGGTTTCACTGCAAGCTGGAAAAGCAATTTCTATGTAAAATTACAGGCCCGTTTAAACGTTCCCAACATTGTTGGGCCAACATGTTGGGTGCGTTTGAACTCCATGTTGGGAGTTGTTAGTAGTTGACTGAAACAACAACAGCCTCAACATGGAGTGAATCTCAACAACACCCAGCACGGTGGTCAAACGCACCAACATGTTGGCCCAACAATGTTGAATGTTGTTGAGCAACAATGTTGGAACGTTAGCACGAGCTTAACGTTAACAATAGAATATTGATTTGTTTTGGGGAGCCCGTGCAATGCCGGGATTACAGAACATTTGGAGAATGCAGTGACACTGAATGATATTTGTCGAATGACTGCGCAATACACCGTTTTACTAATGATCAGTTACTGGTGAATTGTAGGTAGATCCAGTCCTTTGTGGGGGTCAACGGTCATTTTAGGACGTAATTTGAAGTTGTAATTTTGACCGTTTGCCCCCACAAAGGACTGGATCTACCCACAATTCATTAGGAACTGATCAATAGCAAAATGGTGTATTTTATCTTGTTTCAGATTTATTTAATTGTTACCTTCTCTTCTGTTCAAAATTTCTATGCAAACTTTACCCACAAACTTTACCTATTGAGTCCTAACTGTCTTATTTCTTGGGATGCCCTTGCAGCCTTTACGCAATTTTATTTTGTTTATTTACTTTATCTTGTTTAAGACATCATCCGCTCTGGACGAAGTTAAATTTATTGCCCGAGACCCACATTGGTACACCCGTAGGGTTAAAGAGGCTATTCACATACGACTTCACCCTAACAACATCAACAGGGACAGTGGAATTGAAATTCCTAAAGCGTGGATGCCCACGATCAAACAACACAACAACCGATCAGTACCAAAGAGGACCGCTGAGGGAACAATTTCTAGTCTGAACGACAAGGATCGAAATCCTCCAATCAACAACAGCCTAAGCGAGGATCGAAACGCACCAATCACCACCAGCCACGGTGCTTCTTACTGCTCACACGCTGCCAGTCGAGACCATCGCCTGATGAAGACCAGCAGTATAGCGGTCAAAACGTCGCGATCCACAACTTTGTGACTCAGTCGTTAGACAAAAGATTAACTCAGCTATCATTTGAAACCACAATGACGAACACCTTTCATAATACTTCTTTAATCGTTACCTTAGTCTTATGTTCGATAACACGAACTACTGAAGCTGCCGTGGCAACAGAGAGGTTTGCGTACTACTTGATATTAGTCTTTATTATGAAGCTTTCGTGAAAATGACGGCAACAGCAACGAGAACGCCGCAAAATTTAATGAATAGAACCAATTGCTCTGCACGTGCAGTTTTCTTTTTGATACATTTCGTTGTCGTAAAATGCTCGAATTCAAGTTTTTGTTGATAAAGTGAGGACAAGACAAAGAAGGGTTATTTTTGTCACCTTCAACGCCGTTCTCGCTCATAAGCGTCCTGGATATATTATGAAAGGTGTTCGCCATCGTGGTTTCAAATTATAGCTGAGTTAATCTTTTGTATCACGATTGAGTCACAAAGATGTGATCAGACAACACAACAGCCGATCAGTACCAAAGCGAACCGCTGAGGGAACAATTTCTAGTCTGCACGACAAGGATCGAAATCCTCCAATCAACAACAGCCTGAGCGAGGATCGAGACGCACCAATCACGACCAGCCACGGTGCTTCTTATTCTCACACGCAACCAGTCGACACCATCGCCTGATGAACACCAGTAGTATAGCGGTCGAAACGTTGCGATCTACATCTTTGTGACTCAATCGTGAGACAAAAATTAACTCAGCTATCACGTCCTGGATAATTCCGTCACATTGTACCAACTGACCGAGTTGAAATAAACGCAAAGTAGTTAATATATATATTTAGCCAAGCCTAAAAGCGGAGCTCCAAAAGCATTCTTTTTCTACTGGTATTTACATATAGTGTGCTTGTATATCACCCTTCTGACCTCACTCAAGCTACAGACCCAAGGCTGTAAAAAATAGTATGGAAAGGTGATCTGAGCCAGTGGCACAGTGAATTTGGATCCCCCGCAGATTTGCACCCTCCAGTCCAGATCTGCTTGTGGATCAGATTTGGACCCCCTAGTCCAGAACTGCTAGCAGATATGAACCCCCTTTTACGGATTTGGACCCCCACCCCTCCTAAAAACAAGCATTCTATTCAGTAAGGTAATAAAAATTCCTTTGCAAATTGAGTTTGGAGATGTTAAAAAGCAAAACAAATATATTGAGGTAGGTTTAAAAAAAAAAAAAAACCCTTTAATACTTTGTGTAAAAAAGAACCTGCAACGCTAGTTTGCATCTATAAATTTTTAAAACAAAACATTTCTTAACATCTTAGAGCAATACCTAAGGACATGTCTGTTTCCCGTTCAACTGTAGGCTACTTAGTTATGGTTTAGAGCCACTAGAAATTGGTGGAGAAGCCTGGTGAATGCTATTTTGAATCAGTATCCGACATCAGACAAATAGTGATTCAGATCATCACTTCATAATGAATGCAATTTCAGTTATCCAAAGCCTCCCATGAGACAGTTGGAAATCAGAAATTGTGTATCCTCTGGATATATGTATGCATCAAAAAAATTATGAAAGAAAGATACATGGAAATCAATAAAAATATTTAGATGATATGCATTAAGGCCAAGATATTTCTTTTGATCAGTTACTTCTTGACCTTACTATCACAAAAAACTGCTTGCTGACATTAAGCTCATCAATCAATGCACCTACAGTGTTTTCAAAAAGAAATCCAGCTGCTTTTCTGGCCAGCCAAGTGCAAGACTAAGCAACTTGATAATAAAATATTGGGCATTTGGTTGATATCACTATCAAGGTAATTAACAATGTAGTATGAGGATTTAAGGTAATGATTCACCAAAGCAAAAGTGCTGGAAATCCGTGTTAGCAATCTTAACTTGATTTTCTATTTTGCAAGAAAGGTAAGGACTAGTCCCACATTTCTCGATGTACATTTGAAATTGCACAACATACTTCATCAAACATCAAAAATCCCATTACACATTAGTGCCAAATGTCATCCAAACATACCACAAGATTGGTGTGACCTGCTATGAATAAAATTAATTGAAAGACTGCATGCAGGAGAAGGAAGTCCAAAGGATGTGTACATTAATGAGAAAGAGCTTACTTTAAGTTTAGTAATACTTTGTCATGCGAATACATCTAAGCTGATACAAAAAAAAAAGTGCATGACTGGAGAATAATTGGGAGAAAGTAAATTCCCATACAAAGAATATTATCTAATACAGTCATAGCCCACGTATAAGAACCTGGGTTTTAAGAACCTGTTAGGCTAAAATTTTCATTTTAAGCCCCCTCCACATAAGAACCTATTAAGGCTAAAATTTTAAGTTAGGTTCTTATCAGTGGGGTTGCTGTAAAAGTGTAAAGGTAAAAACTGCTGAATGAGTTTCTTTGTTATGTTTTGTTAAGGACATATACTGTACCTGCAGTGAACTGCCTATAGGCATTTCTCTATGGTACAAATAAATGATTTATACTGTATTATGAGATGATATTTATCATATATATAGTATATTCAGTTAAATTCATATGAAAATTTAAGAACCTATTTTAAGAACCTTGGTAGCCTAAATTTGCTTTCAGTACCATTTATATAAGAATGTTTTTAGGCTAAATTAGAAAATTCTGGTTCTTATACGTGGGCTATTACTGTATTACACATTCTAAAAACTAAGAGGTGAAATTTAAACGTGGCCCAAAGCTAACCTAATCCAATTAAATCAAATACTTGTCTCTTACAAGTCACCCCTGCTTTGAGATTGACACTAAAAATTAAGAAGTAAAATTGAAATACAATCCAAAGCTAACCTAATTAAATTACATACTTGTCACTCACAAGCTACAGCTGATTTAAAATTGACACAAATAATGTAATAGATAGGACTTGAAACTGCTTAAGGAAGGTGCATGCATGATGTTCGATGGAACACCATTCCAGTCTGTTATGTAGCGATTATAAAAAGAAAAGCTGAAGGCCATATATAAGCTTATATTTAGCCAGGCCAAGCCTAGAATCGGAGTTGCACACTCTCACCGAGCAAGTTCGCATGGCTTTATTTGGGCCAGTTTAATTTGTGTCCAAAACAATTGAGCAGCAGTAGGGAAAACGAAGAGTTTTCGATAGCAAACGTTTGCAAAAAAAAAAAAATACAGACATTCGTGAGTCCTAACTACTTTCAGATGAAAGCGTAACGGAATTCAAAGCGGATTGAAAAAAGAAAACACTACAAGCGAACAAAGTACGATGCGAGTGTTTTGCTGGAAGAAGAAGGTGGAGAAATTAAACAAGACTAGCTTGTAATAATAATAGCTTGTACTGATTAGTCGAGAAAAATCGGTATTTATTTTGACATAAATGCCCGTAGAAAAGACAATAAAGGGTAAAAACTGATCGTTAAGAGCAGTCAACAGGAATTGACCGCGGTTCAGAAACAACAGAACAACAAATACAAGTATTACAAGAAAACAAAGCACAATACGAATAATATTTCTTTGAAGATTCTTGGAGAAGGTGGAGAAATTAGACAAGTAACAAAAATTGCTTAGCAATTTTGACATAAATGTCCGTAGAAAAGACAAAAAAGAGGTCCACACCTGATCGTTTAGAGCAGTCAACAGGAATCGCTGAGGCAGCAATCACTCGCAACGCGACAGAGCTGAATAATAGCGCCATTTCCCACAAATTCTTTCCTTGGCTGACACAAAACGCTTAAGAGCTTTTATAGTTTTACTGGTACTTCCCATGTCTTCCGAAGAACCTTCTTCAATTAATGATTCTCAGTGGCAAAGCGTCATCCAGTTAACGAAGAAAGCGCTTGCCAAACCACACCAGCATTTCTCTCGCAGACCCGTCCAATATAAAATTTATCAAAGCCAACCCAGCCAGTCAACCCATTTCGGTGTTTTTAACAATCCAAACGCTGATTCTTACCGGTTCAAATAAATTAAGACGACATGTTTATAGACGTCGAAACTTAATATTGTTGTTTACAGGCCGCTTTCGACGAAGATCTCTAAAACGTTTTTCAAATTTTGACAACTTTATCTCAGATTTTGAGACGTGCACATGCACATGCATTTGATCGGCTTTTTTTTACTCGAGCTTTAATGCTTAATTTTACGAGGACTCATTGTGATTACGTGTTATTAAGATAAGGGCAAAAGTTTCTTAACGCTGTTGAGGTACCAAAGTCGAAAAACAGTCAGCCAAGCCGAGTAAAAAACACTCGTTCGCTTGCAAAGAAAACAACGTAACAAAACAAAAAAAAACAAACAATTCAACTACTTATTTACGTCCAAAACGAGTACAGATGATTGTTATTTACTTCCATTCGAGAGAAAAATACAAGTTTCATTCCTGAACAAAAGTAACAACGATTAAACCAAATGTTAAGCTTCTATAAATTTAATTTACCTCACTGTCCTGCGCTGTGTTGTAGAGGTTTCTACCACTTGAAAATACGTAAGCTTCAGTAAAGTAAAAACAAGCATCCGCAAAAATAGCAAACGGTTTGTCCAAAGAAAGAGCTGTTTCCACAGAGTTTGAGCTACTCGATCCTCCATTAACACAGGTGAACTGTTAAGTGACCTTTCTTAGTGAGATGCAAGATGCCGCGGTAAAGTGAAAGCCCTTGAAGCGTTGAATTATGCTGTTTTCAACCGCACAATTGATCCAAGTTTGAATCTTTTCTTGATAAAAATCGCTCTTCCCTTCATCACTTGAAAATTCACGTTCCGGAGTATCTTTTGACAAGTTCTTGATTTTTATGCTTTTTACGCGAATTTAAAGACAAACTTCGATCGAAGACGAAGTTGTTTTGCTCAAAATGAAGAAACCAAGTGAATGTGAAATTACGAGCCGCAGAAAGCGCGCAAAAAATTAAGCCTCGATTTGGTTTGGGTGTCCCACGCATGGCTTGAGCCTGCGATCAAATCGAAAGCAAGTACCTTGTCAGCGGTCAACTTCAAAAAATCAGCTGACCTCGATGAGGTCTCAACTTGAGCCCGCGATATGGTCACGTGACATTGGTCAGCGGATACCTTGTTTTGACAGGTGTCAATTGGCCATAAGATGGATGTCCAGTATCAAAGATGTACGCTGGGTGTACACTGTAAACTAGCTGGTCAGCTGCTGGGCCAGGTGGAGTATGGCCGCCATGTTGGATTATTATGATTATTATTAGGATATTATTAGTTATTGGGCAACACCACCGTCGTCGTCGTCGTCGTGCGCGCCCACGAGCAATACCGCTAGCCATTTTTACCATGAGAAAAGCAGTTGACGGGTTTCTATAGGTATGGTGCTCCGCTTCGCGGCCCTTCGGGCCGCTGGAGCTCCGCTATTATAGTACCTCGAAATTTGTAAACGATCTTTTCGTTACCATCGTCGGTGCTTAACCCCCCCCCCCCCCCCCCCCATTGACTTCCGGGCTGATCATAATCATCAAATCTACTGGTCAGAGACGTGTTCGGTCGCATTCATCACGATCATTGATTTCTCGCAGAGAAGCTTCATCACCTGTCCTGTTTAGAAATTATTCTTGTGGTCTTTCTAGCCACAAGGAAGATCAAAGGGGACTCTACTCGCAGGGTATTCCAGCCATAAAGTTCCATTTTCCCGTCTCTCGTCCCAGTGTAATATCTTAACTGAATATACAATCGTACCTTCTTTTGCCGACTGAGGCTGGTGTTGACAATATATGACCGGATCTTCGTCAACATAAAGTCCTGTCAGTGCTACTAAGTCGTCTTCCATCTCCGCTTCACCTCTTATCCATACCTATATATCAAATTGCGAAAAGATTTTAGAACTGTTATTCTCTGCACAACACGGATTTTTCTTAGGTAGGTGTTGTATTTTATTCGTTCGTTTGCTCAATTAAAACGTTTTAGGCGATGATTATACGAGTGAAAAAAGGCGAAAAAGGGAAGCAAGGCTGCCTCCCCTCCTCTCCAATCATTCGTGTTGCAGCCTGATTTCACCCATTGTCGTTTCTTTGCTTCGCCCTAAACCTTCTCTGTCTTACTATTAAACTGAAGAAAGCTGCCACTAGTGACGTTGCTACTACCGTTATACGCCCCTTACACGAAAACTGCATAATAGAAACTTTTAAATTTTCTCATTTCAAGTCTATCTCGTCCATACACTGTACAATAGAGAACAAAGGGCTCAGGAGTCATCCCAAGCACAGCAATTACTTCTAACGTAAAAAAAAAAAGGTGCAACACGGGCAGAAGCTGAAACTATAGAATAAAAAAAAAAATAATAATAACTACGTTTTCCCGCCAAAGCTTATGTCGCAGTGATTTCCGAATGGAAAACAGAAAAATGAGTCTTTCTCCTGCGATCATGCTTTTGCTGATCTCTGCATACAGTTGCTGCCGTGTTCATTGAAAAACACGCCATTTGCTTATTAACGCACAATCGAAAGCGGAAGAAGATTAAAAGCACCCGCCAAGTAAAGACGACGTGAACACGGGGAGAAATAGCATCCATATCAAAGAGGAGTAAACACACTAGTTGCTATCTGGTCACGACTGCACAGCGAATTACTACCTCTACGATGTAGGAATAAACCGACACAGCAAAGACCCATCGGAGCTGACAAATGTGCTATTTTGCTGGCGGCAATTCCTTCCGGAAGGTCGTCGTAGCTAGTGCAAACCAGCCTGACTAACCCACCTGAAACGTCGCTACAGCGCTCAATGGAACTTGTCCGTAAATCCAGTTCTGACCAGTATTCCCTTTCCAGGACCAGATAGGCACTTGTCGATAGTCATCTGTCTTTTGGTAAACTGTTAACGTCTTCTTACCAGGCCCTCTTATCATGTAACGAAACTTTAAACACTTATTATGCCAATCATTTGACCTGTTATACTGCTGACTCACAAGGAGAGCGGTTTCATTAACGCGGGTAGTGTTGCTGTCCACTACAACTCGGTCCGCTAGAATAAAAGTCACAGAGAATATGATTCAAATGGAAAGCACCACGCAAGTCCAAACAGAAAATAAAATGTTAAAACCGTCGCACGCATTTGTTACTTAGGAGAATGCTGTACTTTGTTTTCCTATATGATTATTTTCTTTGTTTTCTGCACAAAAAGTTTATTTTTCCCTTTATAGAAATTATCGTCTATAGAATATACTTCAGTCAGTTCCTACAGTCACCATGTCAGACGCCACGCTCCCAATCCGTCACCATAGTTTGCGTGGTCAGAATCAAGGAAATGATAGAGATTCTTAAGCCTTAAAACCCTATTTCCATAGATGACTTGCCTTTTCTGTCTCGGCACGATCTGATCCATTTCACCTCCACCTCCTTCTTCAGACCTTTTCTGACTGTCTCCCAGGCCTTCACGTTTCCGGCTTCGGCCCCGCATCCATGTGACATGCGCAGTATCTCCTCTGCTTTGAGAGAGTAGTTCCACAAATTGAATCCACTCAGCTTACCCTTGATGACGGTCACATTTGCGTTTGGTGCCTTAAAACCAATCGTCATAGTCCCACCGCCTAAGAAGCCAAGTTTAATTTGATAGGAATTAGTCAATGGCCTCTTTGAAGAGGGCGTATGCACGTTACGTCATCATCGCCATGTTGGTGTACCGTGTACAAAAGATTTCTCATTAGCTTCTTTTGTTATTGTCCACCAACATGGCCGCCAACCCATTGTCATTCGAATCTCTGGGGACTGGTTGCCTGCCCTCTATTTGACCTTTGACCCTTTTATTTTCATAGGAATTCAAGCCAGGACGAGGAATTATGGCACCAAGAACGATTTAAAAATGCTTAAGGAATGGCGAAAAAAAAAATTAATCCGCACGTGTGCTCTCGAAAGGTAAATTTTCGCACTCTTTGTTAACTTTAAACCTGTAACTAGCTATCAAATAGTTTGGGGATAGTTTACCAACACGCACAGGATAGACAAGCTGTAATGGTTGTCGCGAATTACCTGTAATGACTTAAGCTTATCAGTTTTGAAGTGGTGTTTTTACTTAATCTCCGTATCTGTCATAATGATGACAGGTTTATCGGCCTGCATAATAGCGAGATCATGTAGTCTTCCTTGCCCGAGAAAACCCGATTTAATGCTGTTTCCTCAATGCTCTTAACTACGGTAGCGGTAACCTGTTATTTATTTGTTTGAAAAATGTCTTTTTTTGCAAAATTTCCAATGGGGCAGTCAAGATGCATTAGGATTTACCATGACAACTTTGTAAGAGTACTTTCCATTAATTAGGAACGGTACCTTCGATTCCCATATTAACTGCGCTTGACGAAAATCCCTTAAACTGAAACTTTCTTTCACCATCTTTGTAAACATCTAACAACCCGTCCCGAGCTACCCACGTGACGCACACATGATGCCACGTGTCATCCACCATTCCCACTGGTAACTCTCTGTGTATAATAAATACGACAAAGGTAAATAAAATGGATTAAACCAAAGTAGACTTTAAAGACATGAAAACTGCAATTTAGCATAAAATGTTTGTTGTTACCTTCTGTTCTTGTAGAGTTGAACTCGAAAAGTGTTGTTACTGCAGTAAAATTGCAACATAAGCGATTCGTTTTGTTCAGACGCCACTCTATATTCTATAAAGAAACCGGTGAATGCTGTCTTTAACCAAAAGCATAGAGTAAAGCCATGGTGAAGAGGTGAAATGTCCGAGAAAGACACATCGCCAACGATGACGTCTGGGAGGTGAATCTCGTAGTTATCCGGCTCTATTAAGCTTCTTCCTACAAAATGAAATTTATCATGGCCTTGAGTTTGCATTTCTAACCTTTTTACGATTATCTTTTGTTTTCTTTTGCTAACTGTTAGTTGTACTCGGATGTCTTTGAGGAGTCAAGAAATTCAATGTGGTGAATCCAAGAAGGCCGCTCAATGCATAACAGAACCAGGAGCCCATTACTAGGAGCGTACAACTCCCATACTAAGCCTATTTCACAGCATTTTTACAGACCGATCTACTTTTAGATCATCTTTTCTCGCGAAAAAAGGGCAACAACGACTGCAATGGGAACGGGAGCGCCACAAAACAATAGTTTTAATGAGCGAATACAAAGGCTTTGTACGTGCAGATACTTGTGGCACGTGCAGCGACTTGTGATTGGTCATATGGACTCCTGCGGGAGTCTGATTTTGGCAGGAAATTCAATCTAAAAATAAACTGGTTTGCGAAAACGGTTTGACAGTAATATAGGGCAGTTGTACGCTCTTGGTGATGGGCTCCTGACAGAACGTAATGCCCAACCAGTATAACGAAGTCCTTTTTGTATTTCAGTGCATCTCAAAGGTAAGAAGTTTTAACGTTTCCCTATGATATCTTTAATAATGTTAGAATTGAGAAAGCGGAAGACCCCCCCCCCCCCCCCGCTTCTACTTCTTGGAAGAACAAACTGAGCAGGGCTGTGTTTGTAGAGTGGCCGGGGGAGCTAATTCCGCTTAGCCAAAATTTTCGGCAAGGACGAACTTCACTTTTTAGCGGTGGTTACTCTTCCATTTACTCAAAATGTTCATGTTCCGTTTTTGGGATTACAAATTTGAAACTGAAAACATGGTTCTTCGTCTGCGACTGATCTTGAAAGGCTTCTAAATTTGTGTGTGTGCAGTAAGCGAGGTGCTGTAAAAATAGAAATTGTATGAGTTTTTGCGGTATGAAGCTTTGCGCTTGAACGCAAGGAAATTATAGTACAAAGTGTACTCCTCTCAGTAAATGTTTTAAGACTTGTTAAAAAAATGCAGTTACATGAATGAGTGTTGCATGAAAAGTTTCCCGACACATGCGCGAGGCGTGGGCACTCCGAACAAAAAAGGTGCGCATGTCGCACAGTGATCCCCAGCTTACCTCGACCATTACTATCATCCCCATCTGATTCTGCCTCATCTGAATCCTGACCTTCCTGTTTACGCTCCATGAATCTGATTCTTTTCCATCCTCGTAAGCTTCTCCAACCACACCAGTCTTTTGTTATGTCACATAGAGCCTCATCTAAAATGTTTGAGCAGTATTGAAGTTAGCGTCCGCCCCGTCGTGTGGAGGAATAATTACAATCATTAGGGCTTTTAAGGAGGTTCGGGTGAAAAATGAAATAAAAAGCTTAAAACTGAAGATCACCATAAAGATCATCCTTGAAGAAGCTCATCTTTACAATCAATTTTCAGATTAGAAAAAGAACTCTTAATTTGATGAGATTAATGAAACGATCTTCTCTTAAGGGAACCTTACTCCACCGTGGATAAAATTCCATTTTTTCCCCACCTTTTCCCTTATCATACGGCAGAAGAAACTCAAAATACAGGGATCCTGCAGTTAACCCATAAAAACAACCATAAATGAAACAGCGCTCGTAATTGAAACATTGATACTTAGATAAATCTGCTTTTTTCTTTGGAACTGTCTGGGCTGACCTACAGTTCTCGTACTGCGATGGTTAGGATTTCATACGCTGCCTACAGACTTTGAGTTACCTTATGGAGCGTAAAAGACACCAAGGTAAGGCAGAGTTGATATAAATGTTTACGGATAAAAGTCAGATGGTAGGATTAGCAAAGAGGGGTGGCGAATGGTTCTTTAAAAAAATGCCTCGCAGAATGTTTGTCAAATTTCACCGGTCTCGCCGTCTCGATCTTTTTTTGCAGCGTCGTCTCGGAGTCTGGATTTCTTTTGCAAGGTTAAGAAAATCTCTGTCTCGCAAAGTCTCGAACTTACCATTCTCCATCCCTACAAAGAATTCACCGTCTTACCAAGACAAACGAAGTCCTCTCTGAAGTCATCAAAATTGACTTGTACCCCCGGATCGCTATCCAGGTCAAGAACAACGACCCAGGCGATTTTTCCCACGTGTCCTTCAAAAGCGTTGGATTTGACCCTGGCATGTGTTCCGTACATTCAATTGAACTGAAAAAGTTTTGAAGGCGATGATCCAACTGGAAATACACCATTGTCCTTGAGGTACATCCACCACCAATCAAGAAACTAGCGTTTGGGCCTGTTATTCGTATTATCGATGACATAAGAACGCCAATAATAATAATAATAATAATAATAATGATGATGATGATGATGATGATGATGATGATGATGATGATAATAATAACAATAGAAGGGTCTCTTTCCAGTCTATGTGCCACAACAACATTACTAAATTTACTTTCTCTACCCTCCAAAGATATATCTCAAGCTGTGGACAAGATCGATTTCAATTTTTCCAATTGCGCGCACTCTCAAGATATGAGTGACAGAAATGACTTGGCTTACGAACTGAATCATCAGTCAACTCAGGTAGTCAGAATGTGAACCTTCTCCTGAACAAACGTGGAGCCACACTGGATTAAGGAAATATGCTAACAAACACTTAATTACCTTTATCAGGCTTCCAAGGAATGCGTTTACAAGGCTCTTTCGTAAAGGATATTTCATCGATGGCGATGAATGGTCCAACTATTGATGGGGTGTATCCAACAAGATCGATCTGTAAGTGACACAAAGGCAACACCGCTATCAATCAATGAAAATGTGAAGCTTGTGGGATGTGGCTTGGAGTGACAAGAATACCTCACAGCAATACCTCTTGCCACTCTAAGCCACGTCTCGCAAGCTTCATATTTTCATTTCTTGTTTTATTCATGTGGGTACTTGATCCTGGGACCCGGTATTAGGTACGCCATGCTGATGAGGCCTAACAAGGCCGAAGCAGCGGTCTCAGGTATATTAAGGAGTGGGTCAGTTGAAATGAAACTTGAAATATTGGGGGGTGGTCTATCTCTGAAAGTATCTACAATCTTAACATGAAACTTAGCCAAGAACTAAAACTTGTTATCAAAGTTCGTTCACAAGGGTAATTGTTACATAAATGATCACGTGACTGTTTGGGGTATCTAATTTCCTTGTTTTCTTTTCGCAAGATGCACACCACCTTATAGCAAATGTATCTTAGAACTAACGTTTGGATCATGTTGGGTGAC
This sequence comes from Pachyseris speciosa, assembly GCA_016490735.1. Lineage (NCBI taxonomy): Eukaryota > Metazoa > Cnidaria > Anthozoa > Scleractinia > Pachyseridae > Pachyseris > Pachyseris speciosa. Next base: position 506,889 of record JAEMWC010000513.1, read on the forward strand.
AGAAGTTGTACATGAAACTAACTGGAAGGCATGTCCAGGTCACGTGACTAATGAATTGTCACGACTTTAGTGTCACACAACATGAATGAATGAAATCTTTATTTAAAACACGGTAAAAATATCAGTATAACAATAGAAAACAAAAAGGAATTCATCTTAAGTAAAATTTCCTATTTACTGGTTTACATATTTGCCGTGTGGGAGTCCGATACAGAGAGCCATTTATCAATTCTTCTTTTGAAGTTGCTTAGAGATGTAGTAGTGCGGATATCCTCAGGAAGATCGTTCCAAAGAGCAGCTCCGCTATAGATGAAACTACGCTTCAGGTAGTCAGTTCTCGGTTTCGGCAAGTACAATTTTTGACTTGCGTCACGAAGATCATTGGTCAAAGCTCTCGGAGTGAACATGTTACAAAGATAATTTGGGGCGAGCTTATTAACGCATTTGTACATTAAATTTGCCTTTTGCTTCGTCCTTCTGACGGATAAGTTATCCCAGCTGAGAGAGTTGAGAAGATAGCTAGAGTTCGTATTGTAACTTGATTTAGTAATTACTCTGGCAGCGCGATTTTGTAATTTTTGAATTTTTGTAGTTTCTCACTCAGCTGTTGAGACAAGCCATCCCAAACAACACTGCAGTAATCAAAATGTGGTTCGATAAGACCTTTGTATATTCTGATAGCGGTGTGCATTGAAATAAAAGGTCTGACTCGCTTAAGTGCACCGATACTGGAAGCGACTTTTTTTGAAATTGCGTGTTATGTGCTCCTTCCAGGATAGGTTTTCATCTATGTTCAGTCCGAGAAATTTGCTATGACCTATTTGGTTTATTTTGACGCCCTCTACATTAATATTTATTGTCTTGTCATTTAAAGACTGCAGTTTTTGACGTGAGCTAATGACCATAAACTCAGTTTTTGCCACATTGAGGCTTAACTTGTTAGCTCTGAGCCAGAGATTAATGCTTTTCAGTTCAGTATTGATTTGGGTCTCAAGATCAGGCATGTCAGATGCAGCAAAGGTAACATTGGTGTCATCAGCCAAGGCTCAAGCAATTTGGTAAGTCATTTATATAGATCAAAAAGAGTAGAGGGCCAATTATTGATCCTTGGGGAACTCCACAGTTTAAAGGCTGGGGTTGCACTGGAGAGGTGATTGTTTACGTTGCATCGTTGTAAACGATTTGTTAGGTAAGACTTGAACCATTTCAGTGCATCTTGATCCACCCCATATTTAGCAAGTTTTTGCAAGATGATTTCGTGATCTATAGTGTCAAAGGCTTTCTTTAAATCAATGAAAATTACACCATTGAGTAGACCTTTGTCAACATTGACACACCAGTGTACACCCGGGACATGGAGTACACCATTCCAATTGGATTTAGAAACTGCCCTCAACAGTTAGGGATAAAAGTTGCTAAAAGTCTCAATAAAAGTTGTTTTTCCTTGAGTGCAGAACCGTTAAAGAAAAAAAACCCGGAAATGTTACATAAAGTGGTCACGCAATTCGTCTCCATGGCAACAAGTGTGCCAATTTAGCTATCTCTACAGGCCGAAGGCCGTGGCCAAGTCTCACTGTTATCGCTCCTTTGGTTTCAAAGTTAGACCACTCCCTTACCTCATGGGAACATAATGGCAGTTCCACTCCTTAATATACCTGAGGTCCATGGATACTAATGCTCGGGCTCAAACTTTATATTTGGTCGATGTAATAATAATAATAATAATAATAATAATAATAATAATAATAATAATAAGAAGAAGAAGAAGAAGAAGAAGAAGAAGAACTGGGGAACTGTTCATGTACTTTTGTATAGTGCTAGCTGTACAAATTCTATTTTGTACAGGCATCAATAATTTCCAGTACCGCCCATCCTCCTTTAAGCACAATGCCTACGCAAAACGGTTTGCTATCATCGATGACAAAAGGTCTTTCCATAGAGAAGAGGGAGTGTTACGTTACATTTTTACTAAGATGTATAAACTTGGTTTGCTGGTAACAGGTTGTGTAGGTAGTATGTTTGTAAAGCTCCCTTAAGTTTAATTCCGCAAAGTTTCGTACCAGATTTTGAAACAATATGCATTATTCAAAAGGGTGCATGCTTTGTGTGTTACTATTGGTATAGCAACAGTTGTTGCCTAGAAACAAATGAAAAATTAATAATATTTGAATCGAAGCGTCCTTCGTATAACCTCTACAAGCCTCCTTATCAAGAGTGGCTGCATGGGAATAGTGTACAAAACTTCCTTGCATTTTTACTTTAATGAGGGAATTCTCCAACTCTTAAAAATACCGATTGATTATACTAAAACGTTCACTTATGAAATATTTAAAAAAAACACCTCTGATTTTAACCTTCAGTGAGTAATACTTAAGAAAAATGAGCTCACATGCGCAATGCGAACCAATTTTTCAAGGCACCTTTACCTTCGCATTGGTGTAATTGCTGGGCAAGGGAATCTGCATATACCGCTTCTCATTGGTTATTTTGTCCTCAAAGAAAAGCGGCATTGTTTCATTGGATGTTGTTCCGCGCAGTTGCGCCAATAGCGAAGCCTTCTTCCAGACGTGCACGTGAGAATGATCACTGCCAATATAAAACCAGAAGCGGAAGCACTTCCATTCGTAAGCATGCGTGTTGATGACAGGAGATGAAAGATTTGTGGCCTGCTTCGATGCTCCACCGGAGAGAGAAACGAATCCACCTGACACAAGAATAGAAAAGTCAGAAATTATTGCTGAGTCCAGTAGAAAGCAGTTGTCATATCAGAACTTCTCTAACTACTTACTACAAAATTGAGGTATACAATGCACGCTTGAGATCAAGAAAAACTGCTGATGGGAACACAAGTGGAACGCCAACACATTCAGAAGTTTTTCTATCGTTTTCTTCTATAATCGATTTAGAGCGCAAGATAGCAAAACCAAGATATAGAAATCTGAGGGATAGTGAGCGCATTTAGAAAATAAAACGTATTGCACGCTGAAATGTATCGGCGAGTACACAGTGGCTATTTTGAAGATGAATGATTTGTAATAAGCTACGGAGAAGTATTGACAATGTGCAACGTTTTTTTGTTTAAGATCGAGTTGATGTGTATCAAGAGAGAGAATCAAGCGAAGGACGTGTATCCTATTAGAATTAATAGAATTTAAGTGATCATTCAAGACTAGGATGTTCGTTGCATTTTTCTGAACGATAACCTGTTGGGCGAAAACACAGACCTGTCGGTCATCAAAATAGTACCTTCCTGGCTGATCTTTAATGTAACAACGTTAGAATTTAGCAATACACCTGTTTTCTAGTTAATTTGTTTCTTTGTTTCAGTTTTCATACCGAGACAAGTATACAAAGTTACATAACCAACCAAGCACCAACACACCAACCAAGCAGCCAGCCGAGAAACAAAGAAGGACTGAAACAGCCAAAGACGAAGGAAAGAAACTAAAAACACTGAATGACACAATAGAGAAACACTGAAATGATAAAAAAACATACACAAAAACAAGAAACGAAAAATAAAGCAACAACAACAACAGCAACAAACAAGCGAAAAGTAAAACCTTGATTTCCACCTTATCTACTGCGCACCTCTCGGCATGTGGTTTCTATACAGTGTTCTTTACCATTTTGTTCATGTCATATAGATGCCGGCTCACCCGATTTCTCCAATCCCTCCAGAAATGTGTCAAGTACCCATCCCTCCCGGCTTCCCAATCACACATGCTCTCTTCAAAGTGACAGTCTGGACTCGCTGAGTATAGTGAAAGAGAAAGTGTTATTAAATGACGCCTATGAATACGTTATTGCGTTTACCATTAAGCCCTGGCCAAACGGGAGATGTTTGGTGTCCAAACATGTTCATGAAGCATGGCCAAACGGTTTTGAAACACAACCAAACACGATCAAACAGGACCAAATAAGATGGCGACCGCGGCAAAATGTTTGTTCACCAAACAATGTTTGATTATGTTTGGTCACCAATCATTTCCCATCTGGTCAGGGCTTTAGACTTAAAAAAGTGAGTAAATCTCTGAGTGCTGTATGCTGCATGCATGCATGGATGAATGAATCAATGAATGAATGAACGAACGAACGAACGAACGAACGAACGAATGAATACATAAATAAATAAGTGAATGAACGCATGAATGATGGAGGGAGACAAGAAGAGTGATTGGATAAATGAATAAAAGTGACCCTAACTGCACAGACTGCCCATGTTTTAAACTGAAACAAATCTCGAAGGGCAAAATCAATTTAAAATTTGCATTGCGACGGTGATTTTGCTGTATGTTGGCTAAAATTGATCAATAAATCATTACCAGCTTCTTGTTTTCCCCCTAAAACACAAAAAGAGAAACTTGGGGAAAAAAAATGGTTGCAACCATTTCTGACATTTCTATCGCTGGTTATTCGTAGTCAATGAAAACTAACTGACAGCCAAATGAACCGTTAGGTTAACATTTTCAGTAGCACGAAAACGTTTTTCAATAATTCAAACGGAGATTAAAATAGTTTGCGCTGCCCCTTTAATGCAGCACTATACGATTTCTCGGTAAGTGCACAAGTTAAACTGGAAAGAACTATTTAACTAGTTTTATGTTGTCTACATACTTTGTGCGAGGATGGTCTCGCAAGTTCCATCTAACACCGCTAAGTCGTCAACTGCGATGTCACCTTTATTTTCGCTACCAACCGTTCCTTCTAATACAAACTAAGAAGCACACAAAGTAGAGATAAAAGATTAAGTCGAGTAGCAGACGTTTAAGGTTAATTACACGAAAAACGTTTCTTATAAAATGAATTCGATTTGAATAATGTATGCTACTGTTTTGCTGGAGACGCTATCTAAACATAGCTGAATAAGGTTCTCAACACATTTTTCCCAAGCAGTGTTTGGTTATCAGAATACTTTGAACGGTGTTTCGCCAAAAATTCGCTCTTAAAGAAACTGAGATTAAAAGCAGTTACTTGGAAGAGTAGATGTCTCTAAGATAAACGTAACGTGCTAGGAGTTGCGGGATAAGGAACATCCTGTATTGGCTGAGGACCTATGGGAATCTTTCACGAGCTACGACCTTCAGCAGCTGCAGAAACATACCTCATAAAAACTTGCACTATTCAGCGATGTCTGTCCAAATCTCCAGCGGTTTCCCTTATCGCCAGAAAGCCTCCAAACAAGCGACTCTGATTGGTTAGTTTTTAGGTACACGCTCAAGTTACCAATATCTGGCCCGTGCATGTGATACCAGAACTGAAGGCAAACTGTTTCATTGGGCTCTATCCAGCCACTCAGCAACCTCGCCTTTTCTCCCGGACGTCTTTGAGATGCTTCAATGAAGATGTAAGAGCCTGATCAAGAAACAACGGAAGTGTATCAAGATGCTTCCTGCGTAGCTGACGTAATACTCTGAGCAAGAAGAAGAAGTCGAAGAACTGACAAATCAAGAAGCAGGCACCTCTCACTCCCTCCCTTCTCCGCTTCAACATGCTCAGTGCCGTACGCAATGTGCAAAGGCAATCATGTAAGATTAGTTATATCACTCTTGGAGGATTAAGCCGAGAACAAGACGTTTAAATGACTAGTTTATTCCGAATAAATGAACAACAAAACTACAACATCAACAAAAACTAGTGCTACTGCCACTACTGCCATTGCTAATTCCAGTGCTGCTAATATACGCAACCGCTACATCCACTATAATTTATATTGTATGGAGGAACACGCCATGAATGTGCGTTAGATATTGGAATGCACTTTGGTTTAATAGGAAGGACAAGACAATATATAAATGAACTCGTCAAATTCTGCTGGTCAATTTAAGGCAGTGTTGTGTTACCCACTCTTTAAACCTTGAAGGGATAGAAAAAACAGTCACATGAATTAATCAACCTAATTTTCTCCTCAGGGTCTCTTCAAGATGTTTCCTTACCATCCTTTCTGAAAGAGGTGTGATCGTAACTCGGTCCAGTACTCTCTGTTGGTGTCTGACCCGAGCCTACAGTCCAGTGAAACGCGGCATTCTTTTCAGGTTTCAGTCCACAACGGCCATTTTGAAAATTGCAATGACCTTTGAATAAATATAACATGAAAAGGAACGAATATCAAAGACAAAACAAATCGGGCGACAAGAACAACAAGGGAATCAGCAACAACTAAAATGTTTTCCCTAGTGGCATTAATAAGTTAAACTAAGTTAGAAATTCTTTTTAGGCGCATTTTGGCGGATGCTAGAGGAGGCAGGGAACGCAAATAAACAGGCAAGAGGAACAAACAACTGACTGATACGTTAGTGTAAGAGCACTAACGCTTAAGATAGCCACATAGAAGAAACTGTCGGTAGACTAAGTTTTCCCTTGTATTGCTTACCTTGTTCCGGCTTTAATTAAGGGTAAAAAAAGTTCATCGACGATCTAATGTTCTCTTCTTACCTCTAAATGATCGACATCTTTTCTTAATGGATGACTGATTCTTAGATGAACACGCTAAATCGTTCAGGCGACACTTTCCAGATCCTGAAACAAATTGGACGGATTACCAGAGCGATCAGACTGAGCAAAATGTACCAGTCAGCGACTTCACAGAGTAGAACACACGAAAATTGTCCTACCGCATACAGACGGTGTGTTGGTTCCATCTCGACAGAATAACGTTTGGCTGCATGTTTTTGACCAGGTTATACATGATCCGTCGACACATTGATGATCCGGACAAGGATTTCCTGAAAAGTAATCTCTCAGAATGAAACATACGACCGCCAGAGTTTTCACAACCCTGTGACGACTACTGCAGAAGTATGGGGTAGCACCGCGCAGACTTCAGTTGGTTTAGTCTCCACAAGTTTACAGTAAATTTGAAGGAAGTGGAATAAGTAGTAATAAGGGAGAAAGGGCAAAACAAAAACAAAAAGAAAACAACAAATAAATAAATAAATAAATAAATAATACCATGACCTTGAAATTTAGAACAAAGATAGTTAAGAAAACAGATGGGAGTAAAACATATATGTATACGTTAACAATAAATGAAGACACACGTACATACATCAAGACAAAAACTATTCCTTACATATATCTGCAACGTAATTTATACTTAGTGAACTGTCATTCCAAATTTTAGGTGGGGGGTGGAGAGACATTCTTATTTAATTTCGATGTCGACCAAATAGGGATAGGGAGTGGAACTTCATTCATGCAAATAGTACCGTCGTGTAATAGTCGGACAACATTTTTTGATATCAATTCGACAGGGAGGAGTCTAAAGCTGTTCAGAAGAGACATAACAGGCAGTATGACTATGTTAATCTGATATGTGAAGCAAAGCGTTCGTGCAGCGTTATTTCCTGACAATGTTGAGGTGCCTCGAAAAAGTAAAGAGAGAAGTTTGAGATTCTTTTGAGCTTTCTAACCCAATGATTTCACTAACGAACGGTTAATTTATGACAGTTTGTCTGACGTTTGTTGAAAAGACATTCGGCAAAAGCTAAAAAAAAAAAAATTGATTAATTAATGGCTGTTTACAGAATACCTAAAATTCAGGAAGAACCAGATACTTTATAACCCAACTGTAACGTAACATAAAAATACCATATACCTGAATTAAAATGGCCCTAGATACCGTATACCCAAAATCCCTGGCCGGGGCTGAGGAATCATAGCAGGCATAAGCTAACATTTTAATTACACTGGAAACGTAGTTTAGCTAAACAGTTCAAAAAGCCAACATACGGCAGTTCTCTTCGTCATCTCCTTCAGAACAGTCTTTAGTGCCGTCACACAAAGCAGTCGCCAGCAGACAGTCTCCTCCCTGGCAAGCAAACTTGCTTGAAGGGCATGCGCAGTTTTCTTCGTCTGAGCCGTCTTTACAGGCACGGTCGCCATCACACAGGAAGTTCTTCTTCACGCATTCGCCATTAGCACATCTAAACTGGTTATCACTGCACCTAAAACCTAGGTTTAATAGAATGGTATTCAAATTGAAGAACCGTGAAAGCCTAATCGAAATAACTTGCATCACGTTTAGGACAAAGTTTTTAAAGAGAGCACCTTTCATTTCGGGTACAAAGAAAAAAAAAGTGGGAAAATCCGTAGGATGATATGTTAAAAAAGCAACCTTTCTCCCATAATAAAACAAATCACAGGGAAATACTGCCTCATAGATTTACTGTTAATTCAGTAAAGTAACACTCTAGGATTTCGCCCTTACAGACTGAGGTTTACCGATGTATTTATCTTTTCAGACTAAACTAAACTCATCGTCACAACAAGTGAACACGTAACCCGACACCTCTCACAAATAGACGTTTTTATTTTCGTGATACACAACCACTCACAACCCAATAATGATAATACTAATTTTAACGAATAGCCCACCCCTAACCCTAAACGTAAACCTATAACCCTTAATAACATCTGGTGATTGCGTGTCAATTAATTTAGCACCTCATCCAGAGAAGGAAGGACAAAACAAACAAACCTAACAAAACAAAATCACAAGTTACCTGGTTTGGCAAAGTAAGGCCTTGTGGAGCAATTCTCTGTCGTTATAATGACATCATCGATTGCAATATTAAGCTGTCTATCAAGAAAACCTTCTCACTCAAAAATAACCTTGAAGAACAAGAAAAAAAATTATAACTGTAACCAATGTTTGCTTTGCTGACAGTTCAGCAAAAAATATCGAAAACATGTATCTAGAATATTATAGTAGCAGCCACTCTAGAGAAGGTAGTTTAGTTGGTTTTATTGCTTATGCTAGACGAAAATGTGCCGACTGTTGACCATATAGTTATGTACTATATACTGATTCTGGACACTGGGTAGGCAGCAAAGGGACATAAAGCCCAGAGAGGTCACACAGATTGTCCATAGAAAGCGTAAAACTGCGATCACAAGGCATGGTTTTTCAAGAATGATTTTTCATCGGGCCAGTAACGAATTTAAGTGTTCCTTCGCCTACCTGAACTGCTGCTGCGCCTGACCAAGCCACTTGAGCCGCCGACCACTTGGTACCGTGGTAGCCAATCAACTGCCATATTATCAACTGCCTTTCTTGTTTTGGATCTTTGAGGTAAACTTTGAGAGTTGTCTTCGATTGAGTGGGCATGAGGAAGCTAAAGCGCAAACACAGCCCAACGGCTCGATGAAATGGTTTCCATGACAACAGCGAACTTTCTATGTGAGATTTGTAGGGGCCATCAATGAGGACAAAATTACCTGAAAAGATATTTGATAATTTGATCAATAACTTTCCTTTGAATGATCTTAGACACTGAAGAGAAGATGAACGAGTGTTAAAGCACAAGAGAACTGGTTACGGAGCGAGGGAGGAGGGAAGGCTGTAATTTTTTAATCGGGGAGCACGAAAATAGTGACAAGGACACTACAAGATAATTGGTTTTACGGCAAAAGAGGCTGTGCACGTGCATTATACATTTTGGTACATACATTTCTTTTTTTTCCCGTCGCCTGCAAAACCTTAACGCAATGACCTAATTCAAGGTTTTGTGGAGAACGATAGCACGTGATGGATAATGTTCCCTTTTTCCTCACTTCAACGCCGTCCCCGTTTCTAGTGTAATTAAAATGTTACCTTATGCCTGCTGCGCTCGTGGACGATCCGCCTTCATCTTGGCATTGAAAAAGTTGGAATAACCACAAATTTGCTACAATAACGTGAATATATATGTTTTGAGATGACGTTTACGTTGCGGTTGCCGTTGCCCTTGTTTAGGCTCTCTAATCCCTGAGTTTCTCTTTCAATATGGTCTCTTACACTACTTTGTGTTAACTTGATATCATGGCTCTCTCTTGATGATGATGATGATGATGATGATGATCATGATGATGATTACGACGACGATAATAGCTAATATTATTGTTACCTTGGTGGCTGACGACTGTTGATGTTTCTAAAGGACAGCTGATAAATAAATCGACTTTAATTTGTTAAACGAGGGTGACACTTCACAGTAATTCAACTGACAAACCTGTGACTCTCGAAATTTCGGAACGTATTGGAATATGGAAATGTTGGTTTTTGAGGAGAGGGGAAAACCGGAGTACCCGGAGAAAAACCTCTTGGAGCAAGGACGAGAACCAACAACAAACTCAACCCACATCTGACGCCGAATCCGGGAATCAAACCCGAGTCACATTGGTGGGAGGCGAGTGCTCTCACCACTACGCCAACCCTGTTCCGCATTGCTTAACCCTGTCGACTTCTACCCTCTCCTAACTAATTTGAAAAAACAAAAATAGTACTCGGGGATTTTAGAATATTTGCACAAAAGACAGTTAGACTGTTACAGTAACAACTTAGAAAATAATAATCAGGAAGACATGATTGCACGTTGAATTATAGAAAACACTTCTAAGTCATTACATCACTAGGCATTAAGTATTTTCCAAACGTACCAGGGTATTTTATAAAGCTCTTCTCGGTTGACAGCTTCCACTTGTCACCTTTGTCTTCAGAACTTCTCCAGCCACAGTGGTCAGACTGGAAATTACATCTCTTTAATACCACCGCTGACGAAGAAATTAAATAAGGCGACAAGTAAGGAAATGAGTTCAAGTATCGTGTCAATGTTCTTTCTGTAACGTACAGCTTAGGATTTTAATGTAAATGTGTAATTCAGTTTGACTTTTTAAAGGTCAGGAACAAAAAATAAAAACGATCGAGAATATTGTACATTTTAAGAGATCTAATGATATAATAGCTCCAATTCAGAGACAAGGATAAGGATGGCGAGGGTAGCAATAGATTGCAGTACTTGTAGACCCTGCATGAGTCTAAAACTACAACGAAAGGGTTACTTTTTGCCACTTTTCTTTTTTTCTGATTCATGTTACACTCAAAAGACTGACCGATTAAGGCCATGTATTCAGCAATACTGAATTTGATACATCTAGAAATACAGTCGTACACAGATCATGCGAAAATATCATTTATCTGAAAAAACGAAAGCCTAGTAAGACTATAGAGAGAAAGTGGGCTTTCCATGTAAAGTTGTGGCTATGGGTTGCTTTATATTCCTAGGGCAGGCAACCAATCATCACTTATCAGATTGTCCTGCGGCAATTACTTGGTATTCTGTAAGGGGTATCACTATCAGTTGAAGCGCTATCTTTCTGTTTTTTTTTTTCTGCGCATCAGTGCAACCTTGTTCTGAGTAGGCCTCAAGTGTCTTCCGCCCTATTAAGAGGGAAGAGGCCTTGTATGCGAAGAAGGGAAAATGTGCGCTCACAGTGTAAAAGTCATTCAAAAATTTGGGTCTTAATGTCAAGCATGGTCAACCCAGAAAGAAAATTCGAGTAGAATGAACCAGCATGCATACCTTGAAGACTGAGGTGTCCTAGCTTTCTCTCTTGTACGCGTTGCTTCGAGTCATCAACAAATGAAAAGCTTATCTGAAGAAGAGAAACAACAACAACATTAACAACCTTATCAACATGGGTTTCTTAAAACAATTAACGGTAAAAAACGCGGTTAAAATTGAACGACGTTTCGACCGTTCTACGGTCATTCTCAAGTTCAATGTTGAGGCTAAAAAGACTTACCATATATATACTTTGAGAGATAATGAAGTAAAATTATGCGCTAAAAGATAAAAGAGGGTGTTAAAAAAACAATTAAAATATGTAAAAAATTTTGTAATTTTTTTTTATAATTAACTAATGCACGAATAGAGTCGTCGTCCTTCCATTCAAAGACCAGGCCTCAGCCGATACTCTACGCAGTCAACTTAAAGATTTGAGCCAGAAGATTCAAGTGAATATTCAGCCTGTATTTGTTAGCCACAAGATTGAGCAAGACCTTAAACTGCGTGAAGTCAAGCCGCCGGTTGTAAACCAACAATGCCTTGTTTACCAATTTAAATGTGACCTGTGCGATGCAGGTTATGTTGGTTTCACACGCCGGCACTTACATCAACGCGTTGAAGAGCACAAGAACTCGTCCTCTTCCATTGGCAAACATTTCCGCGTGAAGCATGGCTTACCCGCAAAAGATCTTTCTAAAAATTTTACTGTTTTAAAGAAATGCAAGAACAAGTTTGACTGCCTCGTATATGAGATGTTTTTTATTAACAAACTGAAACCTAATCTTAATGTTCAATCTGACTCTATTCCTGCAAAAGTTTTTAGTTAATTATATAAAAAAAATTGTTACAAATTTTTTTGCATATTTTAATTGTCTTTTTTAACACCCCCTTTTATCTTTTAGCGCATAATTTTACTTCATTATCTCTCAAAGTATATATATGGTAATTCTTTTTAGCCCCAACATTGAACTTGAGAATGACCGTAGAACGGTCGAAACGTCGTTCGATTTTAACCGTGTTTTTTTACCGTTAACATTAACAACAAAAAGAATTAAACTTGTAACAAGACAACAAACTGTGACTTTGGGAGTGCCCTTAACCAAGCACATCTGCGCAGCTTTGTTGACTACTTATGCCGATATTCTCTTACAGTATTTTCCGCAGTATCTTCATTTGGGTGCTCAGGCATGGAAGGCGTTTCTTATTTTGGGTTGTTCTCTCACACCGACGGAGACGATGAAAGAGACGTTTGGAAAAACTTGGAAGATTTTGGGCTAGAGAGATCAGTTTCTGATCTACCGGGTGGACAATGTTTATGGTTTTAAAACAATACAAATGATTGGAACTGAAAGAAAATCTGAATGGCTGTAGAATAATGGCTAGTTTTATTTTATGCGGCTTTATTGACTAGCTACTTCATTATCTCGTTCGCCGTCATTTGCGTGGTCACGAAACACTAGGTGAGAGCGTTGCGTGACGGCCTAGATAATAATAGAGAACTTGAGAAATCAAGCAACGACGACGGCAACGGCAACGGCAACGAAAACGTCATTTGAAAATCTAACTTCTCGTTATCGTAACTCTTTCGCTATTATTCCAACTTCTGTAACTTGTAAAATGTAGGCGAACTATCCTGGAGCTAAATTAGGAAGAACGGCGTTGAAGTTGGGAAAAAGAAAGAAGAGTTCCCCGTTATAGGCTCAAGTTCTCCACAAAACCTAAAATTTGGTCATTTCACGTTGTTGTTTTGCTGAGGACGGCAAAGAAATGTACCAAAATGTAAAACGCTCGTGCAGAGCTATTGTTTTTCCTAATTAAGCCTATTGTCTTGTGACGTTCTCGTTGCCGTCGCCGTTGTTGTTGCTTAAGCTCTCTAATGGCCGTGTGGGAAACAAGGCCCCAACCGAGAGAGTTGCGTGTTAGTATGCACGATAGTAACTTCTGAACACAGTACTGTAGAGACGCTTGATCGGTTGAGTTTTCCCCCTTCCCGAGATGGAAAGAGCAGTTTATTTTAGTGCTGCTGTTGTTGCCTTTGTAGTTGTGTACCTGATCGCTAAGAAATGGCCGAGGAAGACGAGCAAAAGACCCACTAAGCCTGGCATGGTTGTTCTACATCAGTTCCCTCGAGAGCGTTGTTACTGGCCAAGAGTATTAACTGGTTCTCCGCCTTGCTTGAAGTTAGAAACTTTTCTCCGCATGGCGAAGCGCCCGTATGAAAATGACTTCACTATGAAGTACTCGAAGAAGGGTAAAATGCCGTGGATCGAGTTCAACGGACAAAACATCGCCGATTCCAATTTCTGTGTTCGGTTTCTGGAGAATGAATTTCAAGTGGATGTGGATTCGCACTTGAGCGCTACAGAAAGAGCAATTGGTCACTGTATTCTCACCATGTTGGAGGAAAATACTTATTGGTGAGTAAAGACGTCATTTACGAAATTCTTAGTCCGATTTATTGAAATAACACGTTGCGTCACTAAATAGGGCATGTTAAATACTGAACTGTTACTATTAAATATTAGTAGTCAACAACGCATAAATTTGCTGCTCGCACTAATTAACAACAACAACAACAACAACAACAATCTTTATTGTGCTCTTGGGAAATCTTTCCTTTCAGTCAGTTTCACTACGAGATGAAGCGACGGCATTTTAAATAAAGAATAGCAAAGATATCAGTGACGTCACCTATTGTTATTCATATGCCAACCAGAGAGCTATTGGCTGGTGAAACAAATAATTGTTTAACGTTTTGAACATTTAAATAACAAAATCAATGTTTGTAAACAAGTATCTTCCCTTAAGTGATGCTGACGCTTGAACCACTGAAATGTATGGGCCGCAAAATACAACTAAAATGTCATGAAAGGGTAGCTCCTTCTATAAATTTCTGTCGCGTCGCCGAAAACCAGCCTCACTCTTGTTATCCGTATTATCCTGAAAAATCGCGCGAACATTTATCCGCAGATATTGACCCAATGCAAAAATGGCTGCCTTTAAATTATTCTTTTGTTCGTATTCAAAATAGCCTCACTAAAGTTGTTCGGAATAACAAATTCTTTAGAGTTTTTATCTCAAAAACGAGGTTAGTGAGGATAGTTTAAAAACGAACAAAAGAGTAATTTAAAGGCAGCCATTTTTGCATTGGGTGTATTATGTGCTGCTAACTGTCACGATAAGTTGTTGCTAATTAACATGCACATACACATATTTTTAGAGGGTGGTGGATTTATTTTAGCCGCTGTTGTCACGAGGCGCAGCCGAGTGAATCCACACCATCACTGTGATGACGAATATCGTTGTCGATAAGAGTAAAGATAACGCTAAACCACATTCCATTTGTTTGTTTGTTGGTTTGTTTGCTTTTTTACCACAATATCAACGTTAAAAAGGCATTATGTGACACGTTGACGCGAACAGGGTTGTCTGGGCTCTTATCGACACTCGAAAATTAGCCAATCAGATTGCGAGATTACTTGCAATTGTGGTAAAAATGGTTTTGACTAGTATATTAATGCAACCATTTATCCAATAATGCATTATTCGGCAACGATGTAAGCAGGTCAATAGCCTCTGAAAAAGCTTCCAAGTAGTTGTGCAATAGGAGTGAAACGATCCATCGAACTATCGACTGATGCATCGCGAATAAAAGTGTTCCGATAGCGATGCAATGACCGCAAATTCAACTATCGATACACAAACACGATAGTTCTTTTATTATCGATAGTTTTTTAAGTTGTGTCCTACAATGGTACTAAAATATAGTGGAAAACCGAAATACATCAAATTTGACCGAACATATGCGACGGAAACATGGCACTCTTCTGAGGCAGCCGGCTATCTTCAGCAAATTCAGTTCATCGTCAGATGCCGTAGCTTCCCTGGTAGTAAAGCCGACACTGCTAATTCAAGTCAGCAGTCTCTTTCACTTTATTTTCAACAAAACTGCCTCGGAATTCTAGCAGGGCGAAGGCAATTTTTAGTGTGCAATTCTCCAGTTTATCTTGAAGGCTCTGCGGCCATTCAGTCTTGTGAAAGCTTTGGATTTCGTTCATTAACGTGGCTCAAAATGGTTTCGTTATTTTTAAACACCAACTCTTTAATGGATCGACACACACAATTTTTCGATTGTTTTCTTGAACGTGGTATAAAAAAATTCCCAATTATTTCTCAACAAGCTGCTATCATGTTTTTTCGACATATAAAGTTACTATAGCAACAGTACAGCCTCTTAAAAACACCCCTAATTTTGGCTTTATGTTCCTGTAACTCAAAAACAAGTCGGCCTACCCCCATTCTTTTCTGTTGTTGAATTGCAATCAGCACATCAAGATTCATCTTTCTGCAAAGTTTTGAAAAACATCTGTACATTGGATTCGGAACCACCTTGTGGCTCTGAACCCAATGTACAGACACGGAACACAAAGCTGAATAGTTGCGCCATGTAACACAAAATCGTTGCTTGGTTAAGCATATACAAATCCTAAAGTGCCTTGATAGTTTTACTTGTTACTTCCCACGTCCACCGAGGAAGCTTCTTGAATTAAAGATCTCAGCGCCAAAACATCTTCCAGTTTAAGCGTGGAGCGGGCTAGTCTTTTTTTTTTTTTAACCTTTTGTTGACACCTTTTGACAACTTATTTTCAGATTTTGAGACATGCACATGTATTAGATCGGCTTTTCCCCTCTAGTTTGAGTTTTGAGCGCTCCTTTTCCCTCCGAACAACGCGGGTTGCCCATAACTCGAGTGTGACGTTTAACATTGGCTTGCATTCAGCGGTGGATGTATGGACAGCCGATCGGTGACGTCATAATCAAATCCAAAATTTCTCGTATCATATTTTTTTACCCATGGTGGTCCGTGCACGCCTTCGGCGCGCGGAGTTTTAGGTTTTTGCTAGATCCAAATTTATCATTTTTTATTACTGACATATAGAGAGTACAGACACTGTTGACACTTAAAAATATAAAGATAGCTAGAAGTGAGATGTTGTATACTTGTCAACATTTTCTCTGTGGCATACTGCCATTATGTTAAATTTGTAACTCTCCATCACTTTAATTGTACAGGGACGCTGGGAATGGGGGGTGGTGAAGTATAGCGACTATAAATTATCTTCTTACACCAAAGAAATAATTACAAGAATACAACGTCACTATTGGAATACTATCGCAATAGTATTGGTATATGTAATAGGACTACTTCCTGTCCAATTTGAAAATAACTGGATGAAAAAAATTCCGAGGACAGCCAAAATTGGACGAGGCCGTAGGCCGAGTCCAATTTGGCTGTCAGAGGAATTTTTTGAATCCAATTATTTCCAAAATTGGACAAGCATGTAGTCCTCTTACTTACTATTTAATTATATAGCTTGTCAGATGTACTTTGGCATTGCCCAAACAAGTATTATCCTTACCATCACTGAATAGTGTTCTTGTCTTCCTCGGAGGCCAAATTGTTCAGTGACATTTTTGAAGTTTACATGCATGAGAGGCATTTTTTGGCTTTCCGTAACCCTGTGCTCGTAATTCTCTTGCTTTCGCTTCAAGTTGTTGTCTTGGCTTGATTGTGCAAATTCACGATCTCGCAAAATACTGTAATTTCTGCCACAGTTCTTCAAATGACGGTCCAACGAGCATTGCAAAACAGCCAAGCTTTCTGGCTCATATTCGTCCCCGTCTTTTTTTGTAATTCCGCGAAGAAACGGCAAATAATTCTATCCAACTCATTGCGAGGGATGTCTTCAAACTTTCTTCGTTCGTTACGCTGTACTTTCCACTCCTTGAAAACATTCAGCCAAATTTTTGTACTCTTGGAGGTGTTTTGGTTTTGGTTTTTGCCTCTCAGATACGCAAGGTCTTTTTCTTGCAGCGTAGGAAATCTTTCATTTGCGGTGTTATCGCTTAAAAGGTCTTGAGAAATAGAAAATTTTGGCAAATCTGCGTTGATTAATCCGGCCATTGTTCAACAACAATACACAGCAACACGACGTCCTGTTTACCGCGCTGACGCAGTGCTTTAATCCGATTGGCTACTTTCCATTACCTATTGTATTTTCTTGGATTTGATTGGCTCATACAAGCTGTCCTATTTTTCTTAAATTGGACAGTTTGCCGTTTTCAATATTAAAGCCCTACCTAAAACTATCCAAATTAATCCTTAATTGGACAGTTTTTAAAAATTAAAGGATAATAGCTATGCTGACAATATCGGATTAACTACCAGCTATATAATTACAATAGTCATTCGACTATCGCCATACTATCGCAATAGGCAAAATGACCTCAATAGTCACCCTTTGTGAGCGAGCGGCAAGGCGAGAAACATCGGCGGTCGATCTTTCTTCTCCCCCTCCCCCCCCCCCCCCCTTTCCCCCTTTCCCTTGTCGGGTCAATCACCCTAGTGAAAAACCTGCCTGTTGAAAGTCGTGCGCGAGAATTTCCGTCAGGCACCAGTTCCTTTTGTTTAGGCCATCCCAATAAAATGTTTTGTTTCCCATCGCCCAACCGACCCATTTTTTTCGAAAAGTAAAAAACAAAAACAAAAACAAACAAAACAAAACAAAACAAAAAAGCAAAAAACAAAAAAAGAAAAAAATTCCAGATGCACCAGTCAAAGAAGCAAGTACTTTAATTTACAAGCACACGGTCTTGTTTTACTAACAACAATTGGTATGATGTGATGTCCTTGTCTTTAATTAACATCGATACTACGTTTTTTAGAGGCTGTTTAGACATTTGAGAGTCGTGTTAATATACATCTTTTACCAGCTGATTAAACGTGAGATTTAACGTGAAAAGTAAACTGGAACACAAACTGAATGTTTTTTTGTAAAAGAACATTTCGTCAAGACAGCTTTTTTCATTAAACAGTAAGTTTCAAACAGATTGAACACGTTTTCGAGTTGACTTTGTAACCAGGTTTTCTTACTTAGCAGCCAGGCCTTCTCTGGAACCCAGACTCCTTCAAGTGTTTATTCCTTTGTTTTTGTTTGCCCGATCGACCGACCGACCGACCTACCATCACAAGAGACGGGGCGATGGGAAACGAAACATTTTATTGGGGTGGCCTTATTGTTTACTTTTTATCCCACAGGACATTCGTCTACACACCCATCCTGTCCGACTATGGCGCAGACTTTCGAGAAAGGCTGTTCGGTCGCCTTTTCTTACCACTGAAATACCTGGCCATTTTCAGGATAAAACGCGCTTACAGGAATATATTTTGGTCACATGGAATCGGTCGACACACGGAGCAAGAGATGTATGGGATAGCCGAAAGAGATTTACTTGCTGTGTCGGAAATCTTGGGCGAGAAGAAGTTCCTTTTTGGAGAGAAGCCTTGCTTAGCCGACGCTGCAGTCTTTGCCTTTGTAGCGGGCTGTACGTGGGATATGCCGGAATGTCCTATTGCTGAAATTGTTAAACGTAAAGCGCAGAATCTTGACAAGCACGCTCACAGAATGAAAGAATTGGTTTACCCAGACTTGGAGGAGATCATATCAGGAAAAGCTAAATCTGAATAGGATGAATCCTGCCAATTAAATTGCTGAGTCACTTTACCCTCCCTCGGGCGGGTTAACCCCTCAATTGATTTTTGTGAGAGCATACTGTGAGAAATTTTAAGCCCTCGTCCATTTTTAAACCAAGAAAGTGCAATTCCTTTACCAGTTTTGAGAACAAAAAGAGCAATTTCAATCGTGATTAGCAGTCTTAGATGGATTTCTGTTGTGCGACCTGGCTAAAGTTGATGGCTATTTTGAGGGCAAAGTGATTAAAACAGCAACACTTACTAGGCCAACGTTGGCGCTTTCCGTAGTAGCGTAGGTGAGCACGAGTGGTTGTGTGATTCCATAGTTTCAAAAGAAGTGTGACGAATACCTTTGTAACAACTTTTACCGATTGGATACTTCTTTAGGAAGCCGAAATATAGGTGTACGACAAAATTAAGAATTTGTCTTCATTTGTGATCATTTACTTTTTTACCATTAGGTATATAGCTTATAAAGCCACACCAATACGCTTATATGGGCAAAAATATAGCATCGTCACACCAAAAAATAATCCTCTCAATCTCATGATATGTGTCACCGTAGAACTGAAAATAAACCAAATTTCATTTTGACAAATTAAACCGGCAGCACCAAGAAACATAGGCCTTGTCCACACTAATCTGTATCAATTAGAAAAGAGCCAGTTTTTGCTTCGAAAACGGATGAGATATTTTCTGTGCAACGGTGGTTTCGCTGAAACGTTTGATGCATGGAAGATCTAGAGCGTACGTATATTTCTTGTTGTGACCCGTTAGCGCTTTCAAAATGTTACGTTTTCTCCGTCCACACTAAAACACACAGCCGGCACTTTCAATCATTTTTTCTTCTGTCTCGAGAGCGTTTTGAAAAAACTCCGTTTTTGGTGACAGAAAATGGGAGGACGAAATATGGGATGCGAAGGAAAAACAGTTGCGCTTTCAAAATTATTGGGATAAGTATGGAAGGGGTGTTTATTTATTAGGATTGCTACATTGGTGTTAGTTATAATTAATGTAACTGACCCAGTCACCGACTAGTTGGGAAACTAGGATGGTGTCATTTTTAATAGACTGACTGCGGAGATCATTTTCTGGTTCATGCTAAAACAATTAGACGGATCCCTCTCGTTTTTCATCCACATCGACGACTGAATTGACCTCAGGCAGAAACCTATGACTTGGTGCCATATTCGTCAAATAGACATATTCAGTGTTCATACCATATTGTCAGGAAATAAATGATCTAAGGACCTTGTTATTAATTTCCGCATTTATACAATCGTTCCACTCTGTGGGCAATTTTGATTTTTATTGGTTTTAAAAGAATCAAGTTTTGAATGTTTTACATACTAATTGCCAGGGGCACAAATTATAATCGCGTATTGTAACAGTGGATGTCATACGAAAGAGTAAACAGATCTGATATATGGGGCGTGGCAACGCGATAACGAACGTCATACACGTGTAATCACTGATAACCCGAAAAGATCAATAAATTGTCGTTTTACGAAATACAAAGCATTAGAGCAGTTTTCAATTGAGTGTCGTAAAACCAACACCAAAGCAATTACTCCAGCCAATCACAACAGACCAAAACAGTGCAACGAACCAATCAGAATTTGAAGTAATTACATGTAACCGGCGCAAAGCGCGGGAAAACGCGCGCGTGCAAGTCAAGAATGGTTTTGGTTTTGCTTCTCATTGGTTGAGAAAGTGGCGCGAGTTTTGCTGGCCAATCACAGAGCGAAGCAATGCAAAACCAAAGCAAAACTATTATTATTATTATTATTATTATTATTACAAGTGAAACCGGAAATAACAATATATAATTATATATCCCATAAAAAGGTAGATATAAGGCAAAGAAACAAAATGATGGTCGAAAAGGGTAACTTTTAATGCCATATATTACGGCGAGACATGACTAACCTTCTTCAGGGGCAACACTGAAGCAAAGTAAAAATGGAGAAAACGGTTACAATACAGAAATAGAAATAATAGACGTGTACTGAAGCGGCTACCAAAAAAGTGGCATTCCCAAGGTGGTAAGAACAATGATAAGTTGTGATGAATTTGCAATTTTGTTAGACTCTGCAACAAAGTTAAGACATAAGTAGATACTGCTACGTAAGGGGTAGAACCAGAAGAAAAAAGTACAATCAGTTGAAGGTTCAGAACCCCTGCCCCACCCATTCATGCACTACTGACTTATTATTTAGACCTTGTAGACTATGTTTCTCTCACTTAACTTCTCATGGTTTTGAAAGTTATTTGTTGCTGAACCAGCAAGCCAGAGCTTACTAATAAATTAAAAAAAAATAGTTGTATTGAAATTTGGGGGTTAAATGTTGTACAGACGGAAGATTGTATACATATTTTTGTGGATATATCTTATGAGTGGGCTTGGATCGAGGCAAGTGTACTTGTACTTCTTTGGGAAAATAGTTGACAATTTTTCTTTATTATTTTTACCTTTTTTAGTTTTTGCATATTAATTCATTCATACCAGAAATCACAAGTGTTAGTTGAGAGAGAGAGAGAGAGAGAGAGAGAGAGAGAGAGAGAGAGAGAGAGAGAGAGAGAGAGAGAGAGAGAGAGAGAGAGAGAGAGAGAGAGAGAGAGAGAGAGAGAGAGAGAGAGAGAGAGAGAGAGAGAGATGCTCTGAAAACACGCCTATCCGCTCTTGTTCTGACAGTTTTTTTAGTTCACGATAAACCAAAAATTAAATGTTTTGCAATTTTTTTCTTTGGTTAAAATTACGAAGGAAGACATTGCCCGCTATGTTTGTCATCGAATCGTAGATTCTCCACACCTCGCGATTCACACGTCATTTTGTTTAACCAATTACAGAAAGTGAATCGACCTTCTGAAACGAAGCGACGGTTTGCTTGCGACAGCGCTGTAGCTGTGGTGAAAGTGGCATTTGCGGTCAATATTAACAAAGTAATGGGAAATTTCAAGTCCGAAGCTTAACTACATTCAAAACGGTGAAATGATTTTGAAATTTGGTTCATCCTGTCTCTCATCCTGTCCCAAGTCAGTGGATTAACGAGCACATGAACGCTGTGCGATACCTCGTTCGACTCTCTCGTTCTGCCACTTCGACTAGGTCACCTGAAGATGTGTTAGACTGTGAAAAGATTTGTGTGGTGAAAGAGCTGTGCTGAAAATCTGAAAAGGTCGCCAAAATGGGAGATTTGCCGTCAAATTCAACTAAGTAATGGAAAATTTCTAGTCCGAAGCATAAAACTTTAGATCAAGTCAGTGGATTAACGACGTCCACGTCAACGCTGTGCGATACCTCGTTCGACTCCACTCTCCTTCCGACACTTCGACTAGGTCACCTGAAGATGTGTTAGACTGTGAAAATATTTTTTAACTGGCCACTCTGGGAAGAATTATATCAAGGCTTGATGGACGGCTTTTTGGATGTATCTAAAATGTTGTGAAAGGGATTGTATTCGCGCCGCGACTGCATTCGACAACACGTAAATTTTCCCGCTGTGCTTTGAGCATGACTAAATACGAAGGACGTGCGATTTACGCAGTGGCCCGATGTAGCCTCTTCGACGATTGGAGAAGGTATTTACCGTTGACCTTTTATTTAGTCGTTTTCTTCAAAAAACTTACGGTCAACCGATAAGCCAGATAAGCGTTGTCTTTGTTTATGTGCCCGACTTTTGTATGGCTCGGCAAGAAGTTAAGCCTACTCTCAAATTTGGTTTTCAAGTTTATCGTCAATTTGTTTGTGAAGAAGGTTTTCAGGATTTCTGTGTTGGACCCATTCTTATAGCAAATTACATTTTAATTTCCCCTCAATTTAAAAAATAGATTCAAATGAAATTTACCGTAAGCTTAAGCTTATAATTTAAACATTGTTGTAAAAAGGTTTTTCCTCAGACTACCATTGTAAATAGGTGCCACAAACCAGAAGCGTAACTCTTTGTAAAACTGCCAAATCTATTAAAACAATTATTTGCTAATCTTTCTTTGTTTTTTTCGACTGGTTCTTGGTCGGTTTTGACATAAACTTAAGTACTTGACGTCTTCAGAGTTATTAAGCTTAGGTACTCTCCGCGTTTAGCGCGCACGTACACGAACTCGCACAAACAGCCGTGATTTTAAAACTTTTCTCTGTTTCTGCATGCTGCATCTTTGACATACAATTTTTAGCTTTATAAAATTGAATTAAATTATGTGAACCCCCATGCATTACAACCTCTGTGAAAACGTTTTTTGTAGTACAGTAATTTTTCAGATACAACAAAATGTTTCGCCACTCAAATTAAACTTATGTGTCGGAATCGTGTAATTCATTAGGGTAATCCATTTGAAAGCACGAACTGTTCCAGTATTTGTTTATGCGCAACTATTTTTCTTAGGCCAATACTTTGAATAATGGCCTTATTGTACACTTTGTTATAATTGTAATAGGGAATTTAGTTCATGGACAGTATAAAATAAAGTTATGATGTCTGTGCGAATGAAGGTAACGTTTTAAGTTCCGGTTGAAAATAAAGTAATCATTTATTCCGTCACTGTTTAAGATACGTTTTTAACCTTCAAATATCGTATTTAGTAAAATTACTGAGCTTGCATCGGTTGCCTTAAGCAACTTTAATTGTTTCATTTAATGTTAGCATTAATTTGATTTCATTCGCATTATTGCTGCAACTTCTAGTTTAAGTTTTATAATTTCAAGAATTAAACAACACTTTTTAGGTGGGACGTGCATTTAAGTGTACCACAAACGCGCTTTTTTTTTGTTTTGTTTTTTAACAAACAGCAACAACTATCTGTATCAACTTACCTTCTCAAGTATGCATTGTCCCTGAGCAGACAGCAGCCATAAAAGACAATAATTAAAAAAGTCGTCAAAAAGTTCCGTTTAAAGAAAATGCAAGTCCAGTCCGTGGAATTTTTTTTTCCAGCTAACCTTTTGTGGCGCGGCGTCGCAGTGAACAAAAAGCGCGCGAAAGTATAGCCTCGTTTTCGTTCTTTCCTCCAGGCCCTCTCCTCTGAAAAAAGTCTTAAACATCGATCCTCGCCAAAAGCAATTGAAATTAGAAGAAACTGACAACGCCATCATAAAGAGCATACTCTCAAGCCTTAGGCAAAATTTTCTTTTATTCCTACCTCAAATGGTTGTTGAGCAGGAAGCTGACAAACTTTTCAGTTAGATGTTCTACTGCCGCACTTTTTTAGGAAAAAGTAATCATGGCTAATTTTTTAAAACACTATTTATTAAACTACAACTTCGCTTAAAAATATTCTTGGAGAAAGGTTCTAGTAAACTTTAAGAGCGAATATTAAACTTCGGTCCGTTCTGGTCACGTGACCGATGACGTCACAGCATTAAAAATGACAAAAATGTATATTTCATAAAAATATCAACCAATATCCAAATTTTTGTTTCCTCGCGTTTAATGCAACGCGAGATAGCACTTGTACCCAGACTCCCACTTTTTGAAAATTGTATATACCCCCCTTAATATTTATATTTTGTTCGGTACCCGGGCAGTCCGAAATGGCTCACACCATTGTGCTTCAAACCACGTTGACTGCTTTCTCAATAACAAAATAATTTCGTCACAGTGTGCAAAAAACGCACTTGTGAGCAAAGTCACGTGACCAATGACGTCATCGCCCTTAGTCTTGTACAATAAATTATTTTATGGTAAGACTTATCTCTAGATAACGTGGGGGTCTTGCTGCCCTCAAACTGACCAAGTTATTTGGGATTGACGATTTTCCAGCTGCAAAGGATTCTGGGAAGGTTCTTATTATAATTATATATTGTTATTTAATTATTATTATTACTATTATTACTTTGGACAGTCAATTGAAAACCGTTCTAGTATAGGTAATCACATGATTTCAAGTGCAATTTAGAATAAATAAGCACGAGTAAATTTTTTCAAAGACTAACAAAATTGGGCTTACGGGCTTGTGCAATTTGTTGTCTTTGAAAAAAATTTACAAGTGCTTATTTATTTTAAATTGCACGAGAAAAATAATGTGATTACTTATTAATAATATACACGAAACATAATTTTGCAGAAGCAACACGGGTGAATCACGGGCAAAACCTGGGCTCCTGGCAAAACTTAACTCTTTCTCTGCCGAATAAAGGGATTAGTTTCTAAAGAAACTGTGGTGCTGCGTCGGTGGGGGAGTGAAACACGAAAATTTGGTTTATCAACGGAGTTGATAATGTAAATTGACCACCGTACCTGTACGGTGGTCAATTTACATTATCAACTCCGTTGATAAACCAAATTTTCGTCTTTCTCTGCCGACCTTTTTTCACCCTGCGAGCAGTTGGTTTCTCCTACGCTTCTCGAAAGAGAAACCCACGAGGAGCCGCATCAGGGGAAATTTTTGCACGGGCAGATGCGGCACATCAAAGAATTTGGAACGTAATGGTAAATTCCAGGAATACCTTTGCCTGGTGAGCGGAATCGAAGGTGTTAAAGAACCGCGGGATCCCCAAACCACACGTCAATAACAACGAGACATTCCCCTGTCGTTAAGCGACTTTAATTAAGTATGAGAAAAGTGATTGTGTCCCATGGCGTTGCAACGCAAAGTAATTACAGCAAGAATTGACAGAAATGCGTAAATTTTAAGGTACTTCAGTTTGTTGGCTGACGTCCTTTTCGTCTCATGAATGGTGTTCGAAGAGGTATTCAACCGGAATCGTTTGACCGAATTTCTACTTCTACTTCGCTTTTTGAGTGAAAATGTAAATAAAAGGGGAGTTTCGAATTTTTACGACTGAAATATATTTATACACGGTTCGGAAGAAATTTTTTTTTTCGGTCAAACTTCTGGCACCAAACGCTTTACGCTTCTCGCGCGGACACTGCTCATTGCATTTTTATTAAATGATGACTTAATTTTGTTAGGCATTTAAATAACGGGATAATGTGATCTGTAACATTTGCCTTTTGTTTTGAAATGCCGGTGTCGTTTAAAACGAAAATGTGTAACTTGCCTGCGTGGGTTTACAACTCTCAGATCTTTAACTAAGCATACAGAGAAGACGGGACATCGTTTCCATGAGACAGAAATAGTTTTTTTGAAGCAGGGTGAATGATTGCCGGTTGAATGACCAATGACGAGGGAAATAACGAGTCAGTGAATAACAGGAAGCCAAATAATCATTAAGCAATTGTTTCCATCCACTGTATTTGTCCTTTGTACATCTGCCACTGCGCATTCCCAGGAAAAAAAATTTCCTACCTTGAGATGATAAACTTTTAAGAGTTTCTCTGACAACTGATCCAACATTAAGATCAAAAAGCAACTTGACACTCAAGTATATGCTACCCACGAACTAACAAGTTTGTTAGAATGGTGGAGCGGTTATTAACTTGCAACTCTCAGGTATATGCTATCCACGAAGTTACAATTTTGTTAGAATGGTGGAGCGGTTATTAACTTGAAACTCTCAGGTATATGCTATCCACGAAGTTACAATTTTGTTAGAATGGTGGAGCGGTTACTAACTTGCAACCCTCAGGTATATGCTACCCACGAAGTTACAATTTTGTTAGAATGGTGGAACGGTTATTAACTTGCAACTCTCAGGTATGTGCTACCCACGAAGTTACAAGTTTGTTAGAATGGTGGAGTGGTTATTAACTTGCAACTCTCAGGTATGTGCTACCCACAAGGTTACAATTTTGTTAGAATGGTGGAGCGGTTATTAACTTGCAACTCTCAGGTATATGATACCCACGAAGTTACAAGTTTTTTAGAATGGTGGAGCGCTTATTAACTTGCAACTCTCAGGTATATGCTACCCACGAAGTTACAATTTTGTTAGAATGGTGGAGCGGTTATTAACTTGCAACTCTCAGGTATGTGCTACCCACAAGGTTACAATTTTGTTAGAATGGTGGAGCGGTTATTAACTTGCAACTCTCAGGTATATGCTACACACGAAGTTACAATTTTGTTAGAATGGTGGAGCGGTTATTAACTTGCGACTCTCAGGTAACTATATGCTACCCACGAAGTTACAAGTTTGTTAGAATGGTGGAGTGGTTATTATAATTGTTACTCTCAGTTATATGCGAGGTTACAAACAATTGTGGTTAGTTGTCAGTGTCGCTGAAAACTTAGGTAAGTATATAGAGCATCAGTTTCTTCCTGTAGTAGTTTGCCTCCTCAAAGGTCCACGTGATCTGCTAAGGAGGCACTTTCACTTTCAAGGATGATCTGATTCTTGTTAAGAAGAATGCTTGCACCACAATTTTCAATTTAAAAATATAAACAAAAGTAATGTGACCTTTATGTAAGAATTATGAAATTTCATTTATTCCTTATTAATTTAGTCAGGTAAAACTTACTAACCATGATTTTAAACATAAATTTATTAACAGAAAAATGAATAAAAACAGTAGGCATAGGTTGATTTAGGGATAACACGAGAAAGTACCAAGACTCAAAAAATACTACAATGCCTATAGCTTGAACCAGACGAGACCTTCATGTACCTCCTGCCAGCACTCCAGCCTAGCCCCACCCCTCTCATACCTTAATTGGTGACCACTTGTGAAGGCCATCTAAACAACGGATTATTTGCTCTTGAATGGCTGCTACTGTCTAGTCTGTCCACATACTTTTTTTGTTTGTTTGTTTTTCTGCGAAGATCAGTTTAACGAGTGTGACGAAAATAAATTTTGTCTCCTCACCCCCACCCTCTTGCGTCCCGGCCATGTTTGGCGGCTTACATTTTCGTTCGCGTGCTCGAAGATCTTTTGAGAAAATGAAACGTCTGTCTCCCCAAGAAAGCAGTAGATAATCAATATACACGGTAACAATTTGCTTTAACTCACCACTGTTCTTCCTAACTTCGTTAGATTCATCATGGTTTGCTATCCTGCATTAGGGCTTTTCGATTCCAGTTTGAAGTAAAGAAGGACCTAGTCGAGGACACGGAATTACTGTAAATAAGGTTGAGCACATCCGGCACAAGAGCTTCTAGGCCTCTCTTCACCGTGACTCTATTTTCGAAATGCTGAGCCGCAAATTTCTTCTTTCAGGACATACCAACTTTTCCTTGAATCAGGCTTTGCGCTGTACGGAGACTTGCCGAAACAGCATTTCGAGTGCCCACTTCCGAAATACCGCGTAAAACTGGCGCCTTTTGAACTTTTTGGTTAAAATTAGTTGATAACTTACTTATATTAACTACTTGTAGACGTCCCAAAACAGTAAAAATGGTACGGGAACGATCGATTATGGCTGGAAAATATGATTTATAATGCCTGAACTTACTTCTTTGAAATTTTTGTTTTTTATTCTGGTTTTCAAATAACTAGACAATGTCTTTTGTTGGAAAAATTACTTTACGTGACTACATGCTACAGGCTGTCTCATCTTTCTCATAAGAGATTGACAGCTCTCAGGGAAACACGTGCTCAACGAGTTTGTTTATTGCGCGACTCAACCTTGTTCAACACTGAGTAAACCATTGAAATACAGCAGCAGTACTGTGCAATGTATTGGTGTCTTTTGCTTCCCAAGCATCTACCTTTGGATTTTATCATTGCAAGGGCAGTAGAAGTTAGCTGTTTGAAAATAATAGGAAGCGGGAATAAAATAATAGACGCGCGGTTTCGTGGAAGGCGCGAGGAATTTCGATATGGGAACACACGCCATGCATAACAGATGTGGTTTGTCGAAAACTTTATTTATTTTTATTTCATTTTATTTTATTTCTTTTTATGATGTAATCTGGGAAATACTTCAGATTTACCTTTCAACGAAATTAGGTGTCAGAATTTAAAGCCAATTAACGTTGGGACAAAAGTTGAAATAACATGCAGATGTGGTTTGTCAAAAACTTTATTTATTTTTATTTCATTTTATTTTATTTATTTTTGTGACGCAATCTGGGAAATACTAGCCAGCGTAGTCGGACGGTTCATTCGCCGTACGA
The DNA here is from genome assembly GCA_016490735.1 of Pachyseris speciosa. Taxonomy (NCBI): domain Eukaryota; kingdom Metazoa; phylum Cnidaria; class Anthozoa; order Scleractinia; family Pachyseridae; genus Pachyseris; species Pachyseris speciosa. The sequence continues at coordinate 535,702 of JAEMWC010000513.1, forward strand.
TGCTAAGCTAGTGAAAATCCGGTGTGACAGTTTATCCAACACGCAAGGTTCGTAGTCACAACTGAATCATCCCAGTCATCATGGACAATTTATGATCAAAGTGTTGATGTTCTGATGTGACAACCTCTCCCATCAAAGGTGTCTTGCTCATCCAAGCGGTTGCTTTTATCTTCAGAGTTACCTTTCAACGAGATTAGGTGTCAGAAAATAAAGCCAATTAACGTCGGGACAAAAATTTTCCTACTTGCGGCTCCTCGTGGCTGCGAGCAACCGTTCGTTTCTTTGAGTGAGCCGCCGTCCAGCGCCAAAGACGAATAAATTAAATTTGGACCGGTAAAACGAGTTAGTAACTTGTTTTGGCGGTTGCGCAGGCGTTCAGCTACACAACTGCTGCGTTTGAGTGAGCCTGCTGTATAGTGATAAAAATGGCAAGATATTTTACAGCCTCGGCGAATTCACCACTCAAAACCTTCTCTTTGGGCCCGTAGGGATACTTTAAATACTGATCTAAAAACCAATAGAGAAATACTACCATTTTCGAGCTACGGTGAACGGTCAACTTTTTTTCCGCGTTGTTCCACGCTTAAAAAATTCAAGTTTGTCTAGGCATACTGTCGCGTTTTTTGATAAATATAGAGCGTGAACATGTCAATTGCGATAATTTGTCTAAACAATTTTTTTAAGCGTGGAACAACGCGGAAAAAAAAGTCGACCCTTCACGGTAGCTCCAAAAAGATAGTAAAATCATTTAAAATTGGCATATTTTGCAATCTTTACTTCACAATAATTATTATTAAAACCCTTCTCTTCTCCCTGCTTTTGTTCGAGTTTTTTGCGATAATTTTGCATTTGCATTAACACGTTTTGAAGAGCCCACCGGAGTTGTACAAATACTCATGCTTTCAGCCGAGCACGTATTAAAAAATTTTCCCGCGAAATAAGAGGATGTGGTGTCAATGCATCACGTGGGGCGTGACGTACTTCACGCATGCTCGATGGAAAATCAAACGGTTGCTCGCAGTGGTTTCTCTCTCGAGAAGCGTAGGAGAAACCAACTGCTCGCAGGGGAACGTTTTTTACATATTTTTTTGCAATTTCTGAAGGGTAGGAGGTCAAGTCGATCTCCTTATTCCAAATAAGGGGTTACCAAGGAGATGTCGTTGATCCACAGCACCAAAGGCTCTATATTTCTTATCATGCTCGTCACGCTAGCTGTCGTTTATCTGTTAACGAGCAGTGCAGCTACAATTCGGTACTATTTGATTTATAACTATGTTTTTCGAGCCATTTTCCACCTTAGAAGCCCCCTGCCTGGCATCATAATGCTGGGTTGAAGGGTAGAGGCAGTCCTTTGAAAGAAAACAGAGGTGAGAAGCAATTTCACACGAAGTTTGCTGCCAAAAGTATTCGAGCGAGCCGTGGTGATACACGGAATGAAGTTGTGTCTTTAGCCGTTTTCTGAGTGGATTCCGGGAGCTGGCATGGCCATTTTGGCGATTTTTGACTGGTAAATAACGCAATCGGTAATTTATTTTGCCAGCAGGACCGGGTGGCTCGACACGGTTCTAAAAAAATATGTGAAATGGAAATTGGCGGAGTTCCATGCTGCTGTTAGGCAAAAATATCCCAGAATTCCTTTGGGTCACAAACGTGAAAATTTCAGACGGTGAGAGCAACTGATATCAAACGGCGTTATCGGGGTCGGGCTAAAGAAGTGAGCAGGAAAATAAGGAACAGATTGCAAGAGGTGGAGTCAAAGTTTGCTGCCGATGTAAACTTTTAGCTTTAAGAGGAATTTGTGACTTGAAAACTTCAAGACAAAGTTGCGTGAATTTTGGTGTTGTCCGAGGGCGTTTTTTGGTCTTACAACAGAATAAACAGTCATATTAAATGGAAATTGGGAGTTTTGGTCAGTTTCCAGGGTGATAAAGTCTAAAACACTGATCATTTGGCAATAACAATGGTTCATTTCAACCATAGTCCGAGATTTGGAAAATTTACAGGTTTGAAAGTCATGGACCACTCAAATGGTCCATATTTAGTAACACGGCAGAGAAAGAGTTAAAAAAAAATTCATCACGCTTTCAGCCAAAACAACAGTTTTGTCAATGTTTCTTAAAATTTTTAAGCGGCAAAAACGGTCTAAACAGTTATAGGCTACAGCACAAGACTACTTTATTTTTCAAGTGTCTATCAAGCGCTGTAATCATTACCTTCAGTATTTCTGGTTCATAATCTTCGCCTTGTTTGTTTTTGTTACCGGCGACTTAAAATGGCTTGAGCAAAGTGTTAAGCTCAACGGACTCGTAATTTTCGATTTCGTCTGTAATTACCTTCTCTAGACATCACTTTCTCAAAACAGAAAGCCAAAAAGCAGTGCTTTTTGCATTGTTCTCGTTTTCAGAGCTGTTTTTCAGCTCTGTTGTTGGGGTTGTGAAAGAAAAGGGAGTTTAAGAAACGAGGACGCGACGGCAACGAAAACGTCATTTCAAAATTTACCTTCTCTTTATTAACCCTTTTCGATCCAAGTGGGTGCTATTTATTTCACCAGATTTTGGGCAATAAATGGTCTGGGGCTCTTAACTTCTTCATATATGGAGTTATTATGAAAATATCTGCTGTCTTGAAATACTGGGGACCCAGGCTTTAGAGTCACGTGATGCACCCGAGTGGCTGTTGTTTGTCGAGTCAGTGGAATCGCTTGACTGTGGTGCAATTGTCAGTTTTAGAGTGCTTTTCTGAGCCATTTTCCTCTGCAGAAGCCCCCATGCTGGCATCATTAAGCTAGAATGTGGGTAAAGGCAAGCCTTTGAAAGAAACCAGAGGTGAGAGGCGGTTTTATGTTGATGGAGATGCCAAACACGCTCTGTTGTGATGATGGTGGCTCGATATGGAACCTGTCTCTCTTGTCTTTCTGCAAGTGGATTCGGGGAGCTAACGAGGCAATGTGGGCTAGTTCTGACCGCTAAAAATACTCATCGATGCAACATTTTGCTGGTAGCACCGGGTGGCTCAGCACTTATCGAAAAACTATGTAATGAACTGAAGGAGAGTTCTATGCTCGCGGCGTGGTTACAGTTCCCAGAATTCTTTTCGGCCGTGAACGAGTCCAGTTAAGACACACAAGATTGGATCTCAGAAACGGGCTGAAACGTGGCAGGCACCAAATGTGAGAGAAACGTTTCATAGCTGATAATAAGGAGAGAGCTTGAGGTTTGCTGTAAATGTAGAATCTTGATATTTGGGCAGTTTTTCTTATTAAAAAGTTGGCCACAAAAATGTGTAAATTTTGGTGTTATTCTCTGGCCAAAAAACAAGCATTTTGGGCTTTGCTGTTAAACGATCGGTGATATGCAGCGGAATTCTGGTATTGTAGTCGTTATTTTTAGCTTTAATGATTGCTAAAATACAGTTGGTCCTATTCACACAATTATTATAACGTTCTGACAAACTTTAAACAAGAAATAAACCATAAAAAGGAAGCAGTATTTATCATCACATATGTGTGACGTTGGATGGAAAAGAGTTAATCAACATTACCATTTGCTATTATTTTGGCATTTCGATGTTGCAAAATATCTAAACTGGTAAGAATCCATGCTAGTAGTAACACCAGAACGTTTTGTACAAAACCAAGTAAAGAATAAGGATTTAGAGAGGGGGTTGATTGCTAAAGGCTTTGGCGAGCTTAATATAGTTTTAAACTTGCAAAATGAAAGTAGAGGGGTGGTAAATTTTTGAAATTACTATGTTAGTGCGAAATGTTTTGGGTTCAATAAGGACAACGCCCTGCGGCCAGTTGCCCGACGGTGTTGCAGTGTGGTGAGAATGCATGTCACGTGACTTGTGGAGGCCCAAAGATCATCCCGAACCCAAACCTAGCCCTAAGCCAAGGAACTGACCCAGAGGGCAAAGCAGCTGACGTTATGTATGTAATCCCAACCCAACCATATAACTCAGTCAAGGATTACTATTTCTGTTCCCTGAAGGTGTCAAATACTTGGTCACGTGACATCCATTGTTTCCCTTAACCCTTTTCGATCCAAGTGGGTGCTATTTATTTCACCAGATTTTGGGCAATAAATGGTCTGGGGCTCTTAACTTCTTCATATATGGAGTTATTATGAAAATATCTGCTGTCTTGAAATACTGGGGACCCAGGCTTTAGAGTCACGTGATGCACCCGAGTGGCTGTTGTTTGTCGAGTCAGTGGAATCGCTTGACTGTGGTGCAATTGTCAGTTTTAGAGTGCTTTTCTGAGCCATTTTCCTCTGCAGAAGCCCCCATGCTGGCATCATTAAGCTAGAATGTGGGTAAAGGCAAGCCTTTGAAAGAAACCAGAGGTGAGAGGCGGTTTTATGTTGATGGAGATGCCAAACACGCTCTGTTGTGATGATGGTGGCTCGATATGGAACCTGTCTCTCTTGTCTTTCTGCAAGTGGATTCGGGGAGCTAACGAGGCAATGTGGGCTAGTTCTGACCGCTAAAAATACTCATCGATGCAACATTTTGCTGGTAGCACCGGGTGGCTCAGCACTTATCGAAAAACTATGTAATGAACTGAAGGAGAGTTCTATGCTCGCGGCGTGGTTACCGTTCCCAGAATTCTTTTCGGCCGTGAACGAGTCCAGTTAAGACACACAAGATTGGATCTCAGAAACGGGCTGAAACGTGGCAGGCACCAAATGTGAGAGAAACGTTTCATAGCTGATAATAAGGAGAGAGCTTGAGGTTTGCTGTAAATGTAGAATCTTGATATTTGGGCAGTTTTTCTTATTAAAAAGTTGGCCACAAAAATGTGTAAATTTTGGTGTTATTCTCTGGCCAAAAAACAAGCATTTTGGGCTTTGCTGTTAAACGATCGGTGATATGCAGCGGAATTCTGGTATTGTAGTCGTTATTTTTAGCTTTAATGATTGCTAAAACACAGTTGGTCCTATTCACACAATTATTATAACGTTCTGACAAACTTTAAACAAGAAATAAACCATAAAAAGGAAGCAGTATTTATCATCACATATGTGTGACGTTGGATGGAAAAGAGTTAAAGCACTTTCGCAATTATTCCAATTTGTTCATGTTGTAAAATGTCGGCGAACTATCCAGGAACTAAATTTCTATGACCGGCGTTAAAGTAAAGAAAAAGAAAGAAAAATTTGCCATCATGGCTCACGTTCTCAACAACAACGTGAAATGATCAAATTTGAGGTTTTGGCGAGAACGTGAGCACATGATGCAAATTTTTCTTTCTTTTTCTTTACTTCAACGCCGCTTATGGAAATTTAGTTCCTGAATAGTTCGGCGACATTTTACAAGTTGAACACATTGGAATAATCGCGAAAGTGCTACAATAACGAGAGGATATAGTTTGAAATGACGTTTTCGTTGCCGTCGCGTCCTAGTTTCTTAAACTCCCTAAAACCTGCTCTAAACGGCAGCCTTTGTTTAGCCGGTTACAGACGAGCACGTTTTCCTCGACAAGTGTCACTGACTATATTTTCATTTGCTCATGTTTATGAACGACAAGTTTTCTTTGACAAGTTTTGCCTTCACAAGTTTTATTTGGTGGTGGGAACGAATGAACAAGTTTTCTTTGATCGTTTTTCACTGTAGCCAGCAATTCAATTACACAGCGGACGACAATTTTCTTGACAAGTTTTCCTTGTTGACTCGTACAGACGAGCAAGTTCTGCAATGTGTCAAGTTTTTCCTTGACAAGTGCTGTTGTTCAAAAACTAGCACACGTTTTTCTTTACACACCAGCAAATAAAGTTTATCAAGTCAAAACTTGTCAAGGAAAACTTGCTCGTCTGTAACCGGCTTTTATCAATCAATCAGAATCCTCTGTTTTTTCTCTCTTTTTGCACTGAATTTACTTTTTTCTGCACTGAATAATCTTTTTTCTGCACCGTGTTTCCTGAAATTAGCCAATCAGAATCGAGAAATTTTTGCATCGAGAACGCAACAACAATCTTCTCATGAATACGTGTGTTTTTGGAACAGTCGTGGGAGTGGTGCATACCCTTTAAATAAATACATACATAGTGAGAGCAAGTGTCCTGCGCGACGTTAATTATGTGATAGTAAGCACAACTACCTCTGAACACAATAGCAAAGATATCAGTGAAGTCACCTATTGTCATTAATATGCCAACCAGAGAGCTATTGGCTGGTGAAACAAACAATTCTTTTGTTTAACGTTTTGAACATTTAAATAACAAAAACAATGTTTGTAAACAGATATCTTCCTATACAGGCGCCCGATCGGTTGAGTTTTCCTGACGAGTGCCGGAAGGATGCAAATAGCAGTGTGTTTTTGTGTTGCTGCTGTTGTTTTTCTAGTCGTTTACCTGATCGCTAAGCAATGGCTGCGGAAGACAAGGAGGAGACCCACTAAGCCTGGCACGGTTATTCTTCATCAGTTTCCTCGACCACATCGCCATCAGAATGATGCCTTCGGGCCCAGAGTAATAACTGGTTCTCCACCGTGTTTGAAGTTAGAAACGTTCCTCCGCATGTCGAAGATTCCGTATGAAAATGACTTCACTATGAGGTTTTCAAAGAAGGGTAAAATGCCGTGGATCGAGGTCAACGGACAAAGCATCGCCGATTCCAATTTCTGTGTTCGATTTCTGCATGAAGAATTTCAAGTGGATGTGGATTCACACTTGAGCGCTACAGAAAAAGCAATTGGTCACAATATTCTCACCATGTTGGAGGAAAATACTTATTGGTAAGTGGGGACGGTGGCTTCTGACCCCGAATTTTAAAAAATAACAGTTATTTTAATGCACGTAGGCGCACCCTGTTTAAGATACGATAAGCTTCAACGAAGTACGTGACCTTCGACTCGTTGTGTGGAGAGGTGTGGTGTACGTGTTTATGCAAATTCCGTTTTGAAAATAAGATGCTTTTGGAAATCTGTTTTCCGATAATATCGACTAACCCGGTAGCATTGTGATGTTGTATAAAGTCGTTTGCCCTTCTTCTAAGACCAATTAGAAACGTACGTTCTGTTATCCCGCTTGAACATCGCCCAGCTTGGACAGAGTCAGCTCGGAATAGCTTAATCGCTCGTCTGAATCGTCACACAATCGCTATCTCAACGTTTTTTATCAAAGATGACAGAATTAGCCTCGCTCCGCTGAACTGTCCTTGCGATAAGGACTTCAATCACAATCAAGACCTAAACAATCACGTTTTTGGCGCGAAAGTGAAGACGCATTACTTGTTCGTGGATGTTATACCTGTTCTGGAAAACAAGTACTGCTTCGAGGTGAAGCAAAATTGCGGACTTCGAGAAAAATATTATGCTGTTTATTTATATGCTAATTACTGTGCATATTTTGGGGTAAATAAAGGATAGTGGCGTTATTTTATTTTAGATAATGTTTTTCTTAAAACCTCCTGAAAGGATGTGGATGTGGTGCTCGACAAACTTTTGCAAACATGTGAATGCTGACCTTTTTCCGATAAGTGTATTGCCTATAATTCTCCTAACAAGTCGGCGAGCAATGTTTTGAAAAGCAAGAGTTACCGTGAAGTATACGTACCAGTCTTACTTTGTTCAATCTTCTAATTTCATTCCACAGGACGTCGATCTACACACGCGTGTTGTCTGACTATGGCGCGGAATTTCGAGAGAAGGTGTTCGGTCGCCTTTACTTACCAATGAAATACCTATTCATATTCATGACGAAAAGGAGGGTTAACAGTTATCTGTGGTCCCATGGGATAGGTAGACATACGGAGCAAGAGATGTATGGGATAGCCGAAAGAGATCTGCTCGCAGTGTCGGAAATCTTGGGCGAGAAGAAGTTTCTGTTTGGAGAGAGGCCTTGCTTAGCCGACGCTTGTCTCTTTGCCTTTGTAGCGGCCTGTACATGGGATATACTGGAATCTCCTATTGCTGAAATTGTTAAATGCAAAGCGGCGAATCTTGATAAGCACGCTCACAGAATGAAAGAGTTGTTTTACCCAGACTGGGAGGAGATCATGTCTGAAAAAGCTAAATCTAAATGAGGTGAAGGTGAGGTGAAGAAGCATGTAACTCAATCCTGACCTCTCATTCTGGACAGATTTCCCATTCATTTAGATCCGTAGCTATTTTCATATATTAGGCTTTATTAAAAACTGAACTACGGATATAAGATTTCCAGCATTTTTATTAGCTAGCCGGACACAGGCTATCAGCTCATATACCTGCTCTACCTTATATGGTCAACAAGTGAACGCTTCAGCAAACAGAGAAAGCTCAATAGAATTTTCCCTCAAAAGGTAGCCATTAAGACATCAGTTGTCTCGCAGCGCAATTAACGAGTAAAAATTTCGAAACTGGAACAGCAATCAGTGACCCTTTTTAACAAATTAACACACACTGAAAATGTTCTGACCTGCACTCGATGTAACATATCAATCACCACCTTAAAACTGTGATGTTTTGTAAAAAAAAAAAAAAAAAAAAAAATTGTGAGAAGAATCACAGTTCTTGTTTCTTTTGTTATTCTGTTCGTCCGCGGTTCCAGTTTTTGTTCCTTCGCATGCAAGACAAATTTCTATAAGCCATTTGTTGAAGCATAACCTGGACATTTGTTTTGCTTATCCCCCATGTATCTTGTTTCCGACCAGGTCTGGTGAGACAATGTTCCAGTCCATCAAAATACATTGAAATTGTGTCTTCATTTTGATGGAATTCGCCCATGGTGCTGTTGTTTTGATGGATTACAAATTCGCTACCTTCGGCTCGAACATTACGTGAAAGCCGTTCCACCCTCTTTGAGCAATGATTGAATATTTTTTTACCAAACTAATGAACATTTACAATCATTCAGAGCAAATAAACTCTGCACTTTTTCCAAAAAGGACCCTAAAGTGAAGCTTCAAGGTTGTTCTCGGACAGTTTCATTGAATTCATTCAACTTTGCTCGGAAATGTTGCAACACACCGCAAGGTTTTCGCGCCCTTTTGGCAATGGACAAATGTTTCCTTTTCTCGGTTTTCTCTTTCTCTGGGTTCCTTTATTTCACTTTTTTTGTGTTCAGGTTCTCAATTATGCGTCGTAGAGTTTTTAATAAAACAGTTATTCTACTCGGACTTGCTGGATATGAAATGATTACAACCAAATCGGCGCCTACGCGACTCGTTGGTTATTTATCACTTCATATCCAGCGCGCCCTCGTAGAATAATTGTTCAATATAGCTGTACACGGCTGATCATAATTATTATACCAATGTACCTATGCATAGCTATTTACCTAGCCCAAATTTGGATATACGAATAATTCTCCGGGGACACATTTTCGTTCAGTGTCACGAGAACTAACGTTAATCCGCAATTATATTAGGCACATTAAGCTGGCAACACTATCTGATTCAACTTAAACAAAGACAGTATGGTTTCATGTACCATCTTCCGTGCGAGTGTAATTTAACACAACTCAGAGACCAACCACAGATAAACTCGAAATCTGATTGCCTACGATAGGTCGGTCTGAATAGATCGATCACTGGGTTCGCTAAAGTAATCAGACGGCTGGTTCTCGACTCTGACCACGGGATGGGTCCCTCGTGCAACTATCAGGCGACAGGAACCTTCAGGTTGCGTTCAATGTTTACAGGTATACACGCTACTGCAGGTCGGGTTGGCATTACCCGGCCATGAAGCCTTAAAAAAATTTTTTTAAACAAGGAAATACAATTCCTCTTCCAGCTTTCAAAACAACAATTTTCCAATTTTCAGAACCGAAAAATGAAACCTTTAGCAGCAATTTTCAATCGTGAATAGCAGTCATGGATTTCTGCTGTGTGACCTGATTGACGGATTTTCGGGGCAAAATGATTGGGACAACCACACCTACTAGGCCTACATATATTAAGATGTGTTTATACACCCGAGAAACGCTTGATATGGGGTAGAGCTTGCGCACTTTTTCAATGTTGTGACTAACGTCAGCGTCCTCAAGAGTGGGTGTCTGGAAAATCCGAATAGCGAATAGCGAGTAGTCGCGAATAGCGAACAGGGAACAGGGAACAGCGAACAGCGAACAGCGAATAGTGCGAAAAGTGTGAACAGTAGTGAACAGTCACGAATAGTGGCAAATAGGTTGCGAAACCCTGAATCACTTTAAAGCTTCCGAGCGATGATTTGTTTAGCAGATCAGGCAAGTGATGGTGATGCTGCATCAGGTACGCTTACGCAGACGCCAGATATAATGTGATCAGTGTAATGGATTGCGGACTACGGACCCGGACTGCGGACTAGGTATAAAACGCGGACTAAGAATAAAACACTGCGTGGGATGTGGACAAAACGTGGCCTTGGCCATGGCCTACCCTATGGCCCACCCTATGACCTACCGGTGGTAATTTTTAACACTCGGTTCAGCATTGCTGGAAACCTGTGTAAACAACGTTCTGTACGGGTCCGCAAATGATCCCAGGACCGCAAATGATCCCGGACCGCAAATGATCCACAAAATGGACCGCAAATGATCCCGGACGTCAAATGATCCCCACATTGGACCACAAATGATCCCGAGCAAAAAATAAGGAATGGCATGGATTGATATAAAAATGACATACCGAAAACATGTTTGTTATTTTATGAGAATTATTTCATAGCTCCTTTTTTTTTTTTTTTTTTTTTTTTTTTTTTTTTTTTTAGTGGAAAATCTGTGATCTTGCGTGACGTTCTGTCTGTTTGTTGATTTCAGCACGCCGGCTGCATAGTACAGTAATTGATTTGGCAAAGACACTTGTTGTGATCGTGGACTGCGAGTTTCGCTTCATGTCTTCTGTTTATTGTGTTTTACATCCCAGGACGTTCGAGAACATGCTTAATCAGATTTCATTTCTGTCCGGTATACGATCAACGCTTCTGTGCACCTGCCCGATTTCAGTGAAAATCGAGCATGTATAAATTAGCCTGGAAACAGGCTCCGCAGTGGGATTTTAAAGGAGCAAAAAGAAGGATCGTGACGAAAAAAATCGGCGAGCGAAGCGAGCCGCCAGTCCCACGCTCGGCTCGCTTCGCTCGCCGGTTATTCATTTTTTTTTGGCCACATTCCTTCTTTTCGCTCCTTAACCCCACTGCGGAGACTGGTCCCTGGCTAGTATAATTCAATTGAATAATCACAAATACAACGGAGAATTAAAATACACACACACCCGTAAAGAAATAACTGAAAAATTCCGCAGTTGATTTCGTTATCTTTTGAAATAAAAGTCTTTTGTTCAGTGAGCACCCTCATTTAAAATTGTACCCAGAATACTAGAAGTGTTTCTTTCTCACATTCATGGGATCAGCCGACTGGCCTGTGGCAGGCGAGAAACGCGGTGATGTGGTTGAAATCGGAGCAGGGGTCAAAGATCATCCCAAACTTGTCACCGTCGTGTGAGCTGTGACTCCCACGTGTTCGGAAAATATGGCTAAACTGTCTTGTTCTTCTTTCATTGGTATCATTTGTGAACGTTCTTGGAGTTACTAAAGATAAGAACAAACACAAAGATCTCTAAAGACGGAAGGAAAAACGAGATAGACCTTTTTCATAATGGCGGACGATTTTAATTATTCTTTTGTATATGTGTTAATTAGCCCTACTAACCTCACTTTAATGAAAAAATTCTATTGAATTTTGCACATGCTGTCGAGGCTAGTAGGGCTCATTATCATGAGAATAAAAGAATAATTTGTCGGGCGCCATTATGAAAAGGGTCTATAGGTTTAGATTCTGGTGTGATAACACTGATTGGCTGCTTCACATCAGTTGTACAAATTGTGTGACCACGTTCTTAAAATTAATCAGATGATGATAGTTGGGAGCCATGATTTAAGGTTTTGATTAAAATAATCGCAATTCATGCCAATTCCTTATCCATACCATTTCACCATCCATGCCATTCCTTATTTTTTGTTCGGGATCATTTGCGGTCCGGGATCATTTGCGGTCCAATTTGGGGATCATTTGTATGGCGCGTTTTTAGGGTCAAAATTAAAAATAAAAACTTTTTTCAGGATGACTTTCGAATTGCAACTCTTGTGGCATGATTAATTGCTAATGTAGTTTCTTTTGACACTTTTTGCGAAAACTTGCTTCTTTCTGCACGTCCATGGCGTACAGACATAAACATACGCAGGCTATTTTCCGAACATAAGAATGACTTTACACGCAAGATTATTTCCGAAATATCAAAACTCTTACCACAAAAATTCTTTATAAAGCTCTGTTTCTAATACATCAACGTAAGACACCCGCAAGCGATAAAAAATACCAGCATCGAATTACTATTGAATTACATGTCTTTCCCCAAATTTTCTGCGAATTAACTCACCACGCAAATTTTCTGCAAAAAAATCAACCAGGCGTTCCAGTCTTGAAATGTCACGTGATATCAACTTTCCCATGATGCCCTGAGGCCCACATGTCACACAATTTGTCACATCTGGAAACTTGGTTGGGTTGTTCTTTATCGATCGTTTCTTTCTTTCCGTCGTTCTTTATCAGCTACAATGGATCCAAATTTACTACGCGAGTGCGCGCAGCGCTTGTTGGAGACAGCGGACTTTATCCATAACCGGACCGCTGCTGTAACGTCCACAACGCAGACAACCACAACAACAACCTCGAGCTCGACAACCGCGCACCCTCAACCAAACAGCGCAACTGTTAGAAGTGAGCACAACCGACTGTTTGGCTACCGGCCGCCAGCTCCGTCACGAGCTCCTCGAAATTCTCGTGCAAATAGTCGGGGAACGCGCCGCTCGCCCTACACAAACGGAGCCGTAGGTCGTGCGAACTCCACGTGGAGCAGGTCGTTCGTATGTATGGCGACAGCCGGACAGCAAACGCCACCGTCAACCTCAGAGAGGATTGACCTGTCACTGAACGGCCTGGGGGAGAAGAAGTTATCGTTCCCCAAAGAAGGAAACGCGGCAGTGGTTCACGAAACCATACTTGCCATACAACAACAATGTTAATCTAGCCGATTTACAGAAACAAATTTCTGACTTGAAAGAAATTGTCTGTACACATGTCCTTAAAAAGAAAAAGGATGAATGTTATAACAGTCTGTTCTCTGACTCTACCAATGGTAATAACAACAACAGCAACCAACACATTGCAAAAAACAAAAGGCGTAGAAACACCTTGAAAAACAGGCGTTTAGCCAGAGAAAGGGAGATGAATGAAAAATTCCTTATAAACTTATCAAGCCATCATCTAACTGACAACCAAGTTACCGTGCTGTCAAAGGGTCTCAAATTCATTCCCACGCCCGCAACTAAAGAAACTAAAATTAGACGGGCAATGAAAACGTAAAGCTTGTGGGATGTGGCTGGAGTGACAAGGATACTTCACAAATTAATGTGATCAAGTAAGCTGAAGCCACTCAAAGGGCACTAAGGCCACATGGTAGCGGGCATTACCCCTTAAATCTACCAAAGCAAAGATTGAGCCCTTAAATCTACCAAAGCAAAGATTGAGCCCAAGCATTAGCAGCCATGGACAGCTGTTTCGGCCTTGTTAGGCCTCATCAGCATGGCATAGCTAATACTCAGGCTCAAGTACCCACATATCAATAAAACAAGCAATGAAAACGTAAAGCTTGTGGGATGTGGCTGGAGTGACAAGGATACTTCACAAATTAATGTGATCAAGTAAGCTGAAGCCACTCAAAGGGCGCTAAGGCCATATGGTAGCGGGCATTACCCCATGGCTGCTAATGCTTGGGCTCAATCTTTGCTTTGGTAGATTTAAGGGCTCAATCTTTGCTTTGGTAGATTTAAGGGGTAATGCCCGCTACCATGTGGCCTTAGTGCCCTTTGAGTGGCTACATCAGGGCAAGCACATTGACGGCATGACTAAAAAAATGGCTTTCACAAACTCCCGATCCGCCAAGAATACCCATATTCTATACACTTACTAAAATACACAAGCCTATACCGGTTGGAAGACCCATCATCTCGGGTTGTGACGGCCCCACCGAGCGAATATCCTCATTTGTGGATACACTGCTCCAGCCTATCGCACAACAACAACACTCCTTTATCAAGGATACAACGGACTTAATCAATTTCATAGAAAAAACAAAGATAGGCCAAGATACAATTTTAGTATCAATGGACGTCTCTAGCTTGTACACAAATATACCACAAGAAGAAGGAACGAACACAGTATGCAAGGCATACGAAAAGTTCCATAACTACAACCCACCGATCCCAACACGCTTCCTTAGGGAAATGCTTGTTTTAATCCTGAAAGAAAACTCGTTCCAGTTCAATGGGGAGAACTATATTCAAACACATGGAACGGCCATGGGAACAAAAATGGCAGTGTCATTTGCCAACATTTTCATGGCTGAAATTGAGATAAAGATAATACAGCAAAGCGATACCAAGCCAAAAGTATGGAGAAGATATATTGATGATATCTTCTCCCTTTGGGACTGCGGTAAAACAAACGTGGATCATTTTATTGAACAAGCTAACAAATTCCACCCAACCATCAAATTCACGGCCGAAGTATCAGAGAACGAGATTACTTTCCTCGATAAGTGGTGTTTAAAGGGGATAGATTAAAATACGAATCCATCCTGGACATTAAAACCCACCACAAGCCGACTGAAACCTTTCAATATACACACTTCAACTCATGCCACCCCCAGGCGTGAAAAATGGTTTCATTAAAGGGGAAGCAATAAGACTGCTTAGAACTAACTCTTCGAAAACAACATTTGAAGAGAGCCTTGTGAAATTCAAACAACGCCTGAGAGCGCGCGGCTATCCAAAACCAATAATAGAAAGGTGTCTGTCAGGGGTCAACTTTGCCTCTAGACCATCGGCTCTTAAACAAAAGAAAAAAGATCACGAGAGACTTTTGCCTTTTGTCACCACGTACCACCCAGGAGTTAGAAACCTTAAACGGATACTGATGGAACGATATATCCTAAAACTCCGATAATATCACACAAAAGAGGTAAATCTCTTAAAGATACACTCGTCAGAGCGAAAATTTAATATTTCTTTTAAGGCTCTTATGCGAGGCAACCGCAAAAACCACACTGAAGGAGTCCGTGCAGGCCTGTCATTTACTTCCTATCAGTCAGAGTTCCTCGAATTGAAATATTGAATTCTCGCAGTCGCCTTTTAATGGTACTGACGCTTACACCGAGGGCCTCGGCGATATCTGGAGTTTTCAGCTCGTATTCGACTAAGTACTCAAGTTGATCTTTGCTTATTTCGAACCTAGGACGACCAACCGATCCCGTAGAACGTACAACAAAGGACACAGGCTGCCAATTTCGTTTTGCTTCTTCCAAAGCTGACGTTATTTCAGCAAGCGACAATTGGACTTCTTCAAATACATTTCCAGTGGCACTAGCTGCTATCCTCGACAAATGACGAGCTACTTGTTGCAATCGGTACAATGCGTAGTTCTCCACATCATCACTCGAATCTTGCTCTAGTCTCCTACAGAGGTCGATGAGATGTAGACGAAGATTCACCAAAAAATCAGCAGTAGAGCTCATTTTCGATTTCACTACGCAAACACGGCCGGTCTAGGTCGAGGGAAGCGATCCGAAGGCATCGTGGGATAGACCCACGTGACATTTCAAGACTTAAACGCCTGGTTGATTTTTTGCAGAAAATTTGCGTGGTGAGTTAATTCGCAGAAAATTTGGGGAAAGACATGCAATTCAATAGTAAATCGATGCTGGTATTTTTTATCGCTTGCGGGTGTCTTACGTTGATGTATTAGAAACAGAGCTTTATAAAGAATTTTTGTGGTAAGAGTTTTGATATTTTGGAAATAATCTTGCGTGTAAAGTCATTCTTATGTTCGGAAAATAGCCTGCGTATGTTTACGTCTCAAGCCAAGAACCGTGCAGAAAGAAGTAAGTTTTCGCAGAAAATGTGAAGAAAAACTTAATTGGCAATTAACCATGTAACAAGAGTTGCAACAACTGGAAAGTAATGGTAAAGAAAAACACTTGTACGCCATGGAACGTGCAGAAAGAAGCAAGTTTTCGCAAAAAATGTCAAAAGAAACTACATTAGCAATTAATCATTCAACAAGAGTTGCAATTCGAGAGTCATCTTGAAAAAAGTTTTTAATACTAATTTTGACCCTAAAAACGCGCCATACATTTGCGGTCCGGGATCATTTGCGGTCCTGGGATCATTTGCGGACCCGTACAGTTCTCCATCAATCTCTTGGACCTACGAATCTCTTCTGTTCTCTCGACGGCGTTTCGCTCAAATACATTTCTAAGCAGACTCGCGGTAGAACTGAATTCGGAATATTTTATTTTAAATTAAATGTTTACCAAAATTCCAACACAATCACGTCTCCTGAGGTATGTAAATTTTGGGAAAACTTCAACCAATCACTGTTCGCTGTTCCCACGGTAATCCACGTACATTTGATTCTGTTGATTCTGTCCCAAATTATGTTTTCCTGTCGCTATTTCCAAAGTGTTCTTTGAAGAAAGAAAAAGATTGAGGAGAGAAAAAACCTCGGGCTGAACTTACTTTCCATTTTTATTTAAAAGGTATATAAGAATAAATACCTGATGTGCTCTGACCACTAGGCCTAACGCAGCGTAACGCAAGTTGACAAAAATGAATTATAATATAAAGTTTACATTGTAGACGGTTCCAACAACGGGAAAACATGAAGCCTTCAGTATTAAAATAATTACGTTTCATATCGTAAAGGTTATGGGCAGGTGTACGTGGTCTGGATTCTTCAGTGATCGCGGGTTCACACAATTGACAGAAACTGGGACCCAATTCGTTGGCTGATCTGCACGTAATAGGTCCTTAGCGTGCTGAAATTTGCGGGAGCTCTTTCATATAATAATAGATCTTCCTAAGATAGCTGCCCGAATAATTGTGTTTATACGGCATTCTGGTTTTCCTGATTCCAATCTACCACGAGTCTGTTTAACACTGAAAAGTTTGAGCGAAACGCCGCCAAGAGAACAGAAGAGCGTCGTAGGTACATATGACAGATGGATGGAGAACGTTGCTTACACAGGCTGAACCGAGTTCTAAAAAAATGACTACCAGTAGGTCATAGGGTGGTCATGCCCGGGGTCATGGCCTAGGCCACGTTTTCTCCACACCCTCCTTTTGCACAGTGTTTTATACTCAGTCCGCGTTTTATACCCAGTCCGCAGTCCGGCTCCGCAGTCCGCAGTCCGCAGTCGGTATTTTATACTGACCGAAATACAATGTCTGCGTAGGCTTACCTCCATTGTTGACTCGTAAGTCACAAAAGCCATTGTTTGTCAGCCAGTTGGGTTCAAGGAAATTTGAAACACACTTCCGATAATTCTTGGGATCCAGATGAAACTGTCTCGGTGCTGCTTCGCAGAGACTTACGCGCGCGCACAAATTATTGCGTGTGCTTTTTTAAAAATCAACCGTTGTCTTTCCTCACGCATTGGTTGTTGTCGTGCGCAACTTTAAATCGTTTTCATACCACTGATGAAGGGCTAAGCCCGAAACGTATGGTTTGTCTTTCAAACTACTTTTTGGCACTTCACTACCTTTTTTTTAACCACTTTCATCCGTATTAGTGCCACGCAGTATTTTTGAACTTTTGTTCATCATTTATCTACTATAAACAGGGGTTAGTTTTGGTCTGCGAAGCAGGCTAGATCTTGGCAAACACTGCTCGCATCAACACTACCTGCTGCAAAGTGATGGTTGGTATCCTATTGATCCACTTGATCAATTTCAATGAATCCAGAAAGCGGTGACTATTGACGACTATTCGTGACAATTCGCACTATTCGCTGTTCGCGACTATTCGCTATTCTTTATTCACGTTGTTCGCTATTCGCTGTTCGCTATTCGCGACTATTCGCTATTCGCTATTCGGGTTTTCTAGACACCCCTCAAGAGTGCCGTTTCGCTGTAGAGGGATGGATACTAGAACTAGTATTATTTAACCGTAACTGACCCAAAATACACACTAAGTAGCTGTTCTGGTGAAAAGGAACAGTTGGTGAGAGGACATGGTGTAGACTAGGGGTAAGGAACGAGTGTCCCGAGTGTGTTGCAAGATCGTCTGGTTGCAAGACAGAGCAGGTTGGAACAGTCATTAGTTACGAGGCCTTGAATAATTTTATACCTCAGAAGGAGACAAGCGTCACAACGCTGGGAGTTTGCTCAAAAGAGCGACATTCGAGTTCGGTTAACATGTCCGTTAGACTGGCCAGTGGATGAAAGCGTGATAGGCTCCACTTGCAGCCCTGCGCTGAACCAGTGCCTTGGACCCCAAATGGTGCACCATTACCCTAGCTGCGGGCGTACAAGACTAAACTATGCCGGCTTTTTTTTTTTTTTTTTTTTACTTGAGTGCACAGGACTTTACCGGCTCAGTTTCAAAGTGGATAAAAGTGGAAAATTTATCTGATCAGCAACGTGCTACAAGTAAGTGTAAATAATAATTTATTAAACGCATTTTTGGAACCTTGAGTTGCAGGGTGAAATATATCCTAATAGACTCGCATTCGAAACGATTTAACCGAGATTCCCTTTGTCAGGGTGATTTTTACATATTCAGAGTCAAATTTAAGCGCCAAGTAACCTGAAGTAAATTTCCTCATTATCAAAAGCCATCTCTAGCCATTCTTCACCAAAGAAGGTTTACGGTTAGTAGAGTAATATTTTTTATTTACCAAAAGCTGGACCGTTGTCTTGAAAAGTGGTATTTAATAGTCCAGTTCGAGTTCGCTATGATCGCTGAATAAAAGCGCTGAGAAAAAAATTGACAGGGTTAGCCTCCATCTGAAGTGATTACAGCTCTGTCTGTTATTTAATTTTCAAATTTGTGCCACCTTCCCGCCAGTATTTGTGAATATTTTACTTTAGGTCGAGGCTAACCCTGTATGAATACGTTCTCAGTGATTTATTCAGCGGTCATGGCGAACTCGAAACTGGACAATAGGCTAGTTTCGAATTGTGGTAGAACAAAAGAAAGAGTCGAGGTTCAGGGGAATAATTTGCATTTTCTTTTGTCAAAAACAAAGTAAAATGCAAATGTTTCCCCTGAACCTCGACTTGGTTCTTTTGTTCTTTCACAATTCCAAACTAGCCTACGGTATTGCCTAAAGAGCGTTTTCAATAATGCCAGTAAAAAAAGAGAAGAAAATTAAATCATTAACCATTCAATAGATAAAGTCAAGAAATTGTGATATTACACAAGAGTAATAAATAAACAACATGCCAAAGTCTCAGGGCTGTGCGATATCCCGTACTCGAGTTATTCGGCAAGGGACGAGGGACGCCAAGATGGCGGCCGGTAACGAGTTAAAACATCTGTTTCTTACTTTAGCTATCTCGAAGGCTTTGTTCTCTCTGTTGAGCTTTCAAACATTCACATAGACGCTTCTCTTACCATGTTGGCTTTTCAAACCTCAAAAACACACGGTGAACCGATGTTTTCATTTAAGTGACAAGCTTGTGAGCAGACATCTTTATGTCACGCACTGTGAAAAACTCTAAAATTGAAACTGCTCTATTTTCAAAACAAATGCAAGCAGATGAATTCTGAAATGTCTTTTACGCGATGAAGATAAAAATGCAAAAGTCTGTTTACTTTTGAATATTTTAGTTTTTTATGATGTCACGTAAAAACCCTATATTGACATACATGACATAAGCCCTTTAAAATATTGTACTTCTATGAATCGGACAATATAAAACTCGCTGAGTTAATATCACTGGTCATGTATTCTGTATTTTCCCGAGAGCACAGAGAGTACAATTGCTTCAAGGCAATAGCTACATATAATTCCTTGCTTGGTTCGTCATTCACGCAACGCATCTTTCTTAAAATGAGGTGTTGCGTGACAAATAGAGGCCGCACTGGAGACTTGGCAAGGCCCCAGCTACAGACAGACACAAGAAAACACAGTCACGCATCGAATGTGTGTTGGATGTTTAGTTTTGTTATGACGAGTGGAAAGACGTAGCACAATGCAAACGGCAGCGTATTTTGGTGTTACTGTTGTTGCAGTTGTAGTCGTCTATCTTGTCGCTAAAAATTCGCAAAGGAAAAGGAGCAAGAGACCCGCTGAACCTGGGCTGGTTGTTCTACATCAGTTCCCTCGCGTCTTTAGGTCCATAACTGGTTCCCCGCCGTGTTTGAAGTTGGAAACTTTCCTCCGCATGGCGAAGATCCCGTACGAAAACGATTTCACAATGAAGTTTTCAAAGAAGGGTAAAATGCCGTGGATTGAGTTCAAAGGACAAGAAATTGCCGATTCCAATTTCTGTGTTCGGTTTCTTCAAAGAGAATTTCATGTGGATGTGGATTCACACTTGAGCGCCACAGAAAGAGCAATTGGTCACGGTATTCTCACCATGTTGGAGGAAAATATGTATTGGTAAGTGGGGACGGTGGTTTCTGACACCGAATTTTTAAAAAATAACAGTTATTTGATTTGCATTTCACTGAAATGCACATAGGCGCACGCTATTAAAACGGGCTGCCCGGGGCCGCCCAAGTTTAAGATACGATCATATTCAACGAAAAACGTGACCTTCGACTCGTTGTGTGGAGAGGTGTGGTGTACGTGTTTATGCAAATTCTGTTTTGAAAATAAGACGGTTTTGGAAATCTGTTTTCCGATAATATCGACTTACCCGGTAGCATTGTGATGTTCTAAGCCGATTGCCCTTATTCTCAGAACAATTTGAAACGTACGTTTTGTTATCCTGCTTGAACATCTCCCTGCTTCAGCTGCTTGGACACTGTTGGACAGGGTCAGCAGGTCCAAGTCGGACCCGGATCCAGCAATATAAAGAATACGACCAATGACCGTGCCACGGATGACATCTCCTGGTTTTTAACTTAGTTTCCCTTAATTTACTTTAATGGAGTGTGATTGCAGTTACGCCGCGCAAACGTCTCATACTTTCAAAATTTAAAACAAGGACAATCGTCACACAATCTCAAAGATGACAGAATTAGCCTCGCTCCGCTGACCTGTCAGAGTGATAAGAACTTCAGTCACAATCAAGACATAACAATCACGTTTTTTAGCGCGAAAATGAAGACGCATATTTGTTCGTAGATGTCACCTGTTCCGGAAAACAAGCAAAGCTGAAGCAAAATTGCGAACTTCAAGAAAAAGATAATGCTGTTTATTTGTATGCTAATTACTGTGCATATTTTTGGGGTAAATAAAGGATAGTGGCGTTATTTTATTCTACATATTTTTTTTTTCTTAAAAACCCCTGCAAGGATATGGATGTGGTGCTGTACGGGTCCGCAAATCATCCCAGGACCGCAAATAATCCCAGACCGCAAATGATCCCGGACCGAAATGATCCCCATATTGGACCGGAAATGATCCCGAGCTAAAAGATAGGAATGGCATGGATGGATATAAAAATGACACACACACGTTTATCATTTTATAAGAAATATTCCATGGTTCATTTTTTTTTTCGTTTTTAGTGGAAAACCTGTGACATTGCGTGACGTTCTGTCTGTCTGTTGATTTCAGGACGGTTGCGTAGTACATGTTGTTGTGATCGCCGGTGGGCTGCGAGTTTCGCTTGATGTTATCTTTCTATTGTGTAGAACATCCTAGATCGTTCGAGAGCGTGCTTAATCGCATTTCATTTCCGTCTATTGTATATGATCAAAGCTTTCTGGTGCATGTGTGATTTCAGTAAAAATCGAGCGCGTATAAATCAATTGTATAATCACAGGGATAACGGAGAATTAAAATACACACATACCTGGAAAAATATTGATTTCATTTCCCTTTGAAATAAAAGTATTTTGTTCACTGAGCGCTCTCATTAAAAATTGTACCCAGAATACCAGAAGTGTTTCTTTCTCATATTCATGGGTGATCAGCCGACTGGCCAGACACAGGTCAGAACACACTGGCTTCCAAGATGATATGGTTGAAAATCGGAGCAGAGGTCAAAGATCAGTGAACAGTGTCACCGTCGTGTGAGCTGCGCCGTTCGGCGCGCTCGGAAAATGACTATACTGCTTTTTTTTTTCGTCACGACTAGCGTTTTTGGCTAACTACGTGCCAAGAAATTGTACAGCCAATATTATGCAATAAATGTCTTGGGTTGTCTTGTCTTCTCCTTTTCTAATTTCGTTAGTATCATTTGTGAGCGTTCTTGGATTTATCTTAGAGATAAGAACAAACATGAAGATCTCTAAAGATGGAAGGAAAAACGAGGTAGGTTTGGATCCTGATGTCAATAACATTGATTGACTGCTTCACATCAGTTGCACATAATTAATGCGGCTTAACTGCAGAATACCCTGCCACATCAGTTGTTTTCTGTGTAGGTGCCTACGCGGTACGCAGGAACTGATTAATATTCTATTTTTAACACATCAACCGGCTAACACCAAAAATTTCTTAGGCAATAACAAAATTATGCCTCCTACTATAAGCTCTATAAAGCAGTAAACAGTCTTCGTTCTTTCTGAACGAAACTATAATGTCTTGTCTACTCGGATTCTTTAACGACTGCGTACCGCGTACCGCCCTTTTTCCTAAAGCATTCGAAATGACAGGGTATTTTAAAAGATGCTAGTTGTGAGCCATGATTTAAGGTTTTGATAAAAAATAATCGCTATTCATATACCAATTCCCTATCCACAACATTTTACCAACCATGCCATTCCTTATCTTTTGCTCGGGACCTTTTGCGGTCCAATATGGGGATCATTTGCGGTCCTGGGATCATTTGCGGACCCGTACAATGCTCGATAAACATTTGTTAACATGTGAATGCTGAGCTTTTTTCGGATAAGTGTATACCCTACAATTCTTCTAACAAGTCAGCGAGCAATTTCTTGAAAAGCAATTTTGAAACGTTACAAAACGAGAGTTACCATGAGGTATACGTACCAGTCTTACTTTGTTCATTTTTCTAATAAAATTCCACAGGACGTTGGTCTACACACGCATGCTTACTGACTATGGCGCGGAATTTCGAGAGAAGGTGTTCGGTCGCCTTTTCTTACCAATGAAATATCTCTTCATATTCATGACGAAAAGGGGGGTTAACAGTTTTCTGTGGTCCCATGGGATAGGTCGACACACGGAGCAAGAGAAGTATGGGATAGCCGAAAGAGATCTGCTCGCAGTGTCGGAAATCTTGGGCGAGAAGAAGTTTCTGTTTGGAGAGAAGCCTTGCTTAGCCGACGCTTGTCTCTTTGCCTTTGTAACGGGCTGTACATGGGATATGCCGGAATGTCCTATTGCTGAAATTGTTAAATGTAAAGCGGCGAATCTTGACAAGCACGCTCACAGAATGAAAGAGTTTGCTTACCCAGACTGGGAGGAGATCAAGTCAGTAAAGGCTAAATCTGAAGGAAGTGAAGGCAGAAAGAAACATGTAACTCAATCCTGACCTCTCATTCTGGACAGATTTCCCATTCAGTTAGATTTGCTGCTATTTTGATAGGTTAAGCTAGAAACCTGTACACCTTTGTGCATATACCTATATACCTACATGATTATTTACCTAGCAGTTTCGATTAGTGTCACGATGACTAAACGTTAATCTGGAATTGTATTTGGCACATTAAACTGGCAGCACTATTCAATTTAAACAAAGACAGTATGGTTTTATGTACCATCTCCAGTGCGAGTGTAATTTGACATAACTCAGAGACCGACCACAAATAAGCTCTAAATCTGATTGGGTACGAAAGGTCGGTCTGAATAGATCGATCACTGGGTTCGCTTAAGTAATCAGACGGCTGGTTCTCGACTCTGACCACGGGCTGGGTCCGGCCTCGTGTATTGATTATTATTATTATTATTATTATTATTATTATTATTATTATTAGGATAGTATTTCTTATTGGGCGAGATTGCCGTCGTCGTACTACGTGCCCACGAGCAATACCGCTAGCCATTATTACCATGAAAAAAGCAGTTGACGGGTTCCTATAAGTATGTTGCTCTGCTATTATTTATTATTATTATTATTATTATTATTATTATTATTATCATTATTATTATTAGACTATATCACAGTGGTTGCCGCTGGAGTATCCCCTATCAGTAGGTAGTGACACACCCCTTAACATTCCAGGATTCTTCGGAGAATTCCCGCGGACCCCAACAATAGTGACCTCTGTAACGTTTGGATGCTTAAACCAATGTGCAGGTCTTCCAGATACTTCTGTAGGTTATTAGAAAAAGTACCAAGAGCGCCAATTACAATAGGGATGAATCTAACTTTACGTTATCGCCAAAGTCTCTTTATCTCAAAGGCAAGGTCAGTATATCTCTCCACTTTCTCATGCTCCTTCAGACAAATCCGGCTATTAACTGGGCAAGCGAGATCAACATTGTTACATTCGTTTGTTTTCTTGTCGATCACGACAATATCAGGCCTGTTATGAGACAATTTCTGATCTGTCTGGATGGCGAGGTCCCAAAGAATTTTAGCCTCGTCGTTCTCTAGTATACTCTCTGGGGCATGCTCAAACCACTTCCCTCTGCTATTAAACCCATACTGACGAGATAAATCCCAATGCAAGGCCTTTGCGACAGTGTCGTGTCTCCAGTATATTGTGTTTGTGCGATCTTAGGGCACTCGCTCACGATTTGATTGACCGTTTCGTTTTACTGGCGGCACATGCGACATAGTGGGTTCTTTTGTGACTTATCGATCTTGGCCTTTATGGCATTGGTTCTTAGCTCCTGGCTCTGGGCAGCCACAAGCAACCCCTCCGTCTCTTGTTTTAGATATCTTGTCCTTAGCCACGACCAACTGTCCTCACTGGCGATTTCATCCATCTCCATCAGAAACTGTCCATGTAGCTTTTTACTTCTCACCTCCTCCGTCATCTCTGTCACTCTCCGCCTCGAGCTGTTAATCGCATGTAAAATCCTTGGTTCTAAGAACAGGCTTGGATACAGTCGCGACACGCTGTACACAACACCAAGTGCATTCAACTCAACAAAAACGTGGCGACTCCTACTGTCATGCAAGCGAAACGGACGACCATACATTACATCTCCCTTCCTTGCGAAGAACGAACAACACAACAATATCTAGCTGAGGTGAAATAGGAAGCAAGCAACCTAAACACAACTGTTTGAGTGGTGTCCCTGGACACCAGTAATAGTTCACCGTGAAACATACGGCTCTCTTGCTTACAGTCACATTAAACCCTAAAGTTTGTAAATACTCTTAAACAAAGTAGTTCACAAGTCCAGTCTCTCAGGTGGTTTGACAGTAGAACCAAAATGGGTCTTGTATAGGAGGTGAGCTGCTTCCTGTATCCGTGCATCCCCTGTAGTTTCGGTAGAGGTTGGAGGAGCACTTTCTTCTCTGTCCACTTGTTTTCCTTCTTCTACATTGCCACGTTCCTGAACTCTGGATGCGTCCGGCTGTTGTAAAGATGCACTCGGTGTTTTCACGAGGAATCTCCTGTTTCTCCAGTATTCCCCGCCATACTGGTACGAACTGTGTAGGACCTAGGGGTATCCTCCTTTTTCAGGACGGTGGCGGGCTTCCAGGTTTTTGACCTCGTTTGGATGTGTACTCGGTCCCCACTCTCCAATGGTTGCAGCTTTGTGGCACCCCTGTTGTAATACTGGCTCTGGGTGGCCTGCCTCTGGTTTCGCATGGCACTAACCATTCTGGGGCTGACAAGTTCAGGTTTCAGCTGATTCCTGATCGTTGGTAGAGTCGCACGTAGTCTTCTGCTCATTACGAGTTGGGCTGGAGAGGCTAATCCATCTATTTGAGTGTTCCTGTATTCTAAGAGACCGACGTAGGGATTCTGGGACCCGGTCTTGGCTTTATTGAGTCGGTTCTTTGCTGTTTGAACATACCTTTCAACCAGCCCGTTCGCTTGTGGGTAATGTGGACTCGTTGTTAAATGGCGGAATTCCCTCTCATGGGCAAAACGGGAAAATTCTTCTGCGGCAAATTGGGCCCATTATCTGATACTACCCTTTCAGGAATGCCGAAGGGTGCGAATATGGCTTTCATTCTGCTTATCGATCACCTCTGAGAAAGTGGTTCTGGGCATTTCCTACAACTCAAAGTATCTGCTGTGGTAGTCCATCACGATGAGATAGTGCTCGTCGTCAATCTGAGATAGATCGGTCGCCACAATTTGCCAAGGGCTTTCCGGGATTTCATGTGATATCATGGGCTCTTTTGGATTGGACATGCGGAACTGTAACCAGGTTGGATAGTTTGAGACCATTTCTTCTATTTGACTGCGCATGTTTGGCCAGAACATTACTTCCTTTTCACGGTTGTTGCACTTTACTATTCCCATATGTCCCACATGGATTCGCTTCAGCATTTCTTCTCTATCAGCGGTGGGAATGACTATTCCCTCTCCCTTTAACACTAGACCGTCAACTACTGCGAGCTCGTCTCTGTAGTTACAATAAGGTATGGCTGATTTAGGACACTGACTTCTTTGATCTGGCCACCCTTTCTGGATGATTCTAATTAGCTCCTGCAGCGCAGGGTCATCTCTCGTCTGGGCTTGTAGCTCTGAGATTTTTGTGTCTGAGACGGGTAGATTGGCCATCACAGTGTGAACTTGGACATCAAAAGCCTCATGTGTGTCATCGGTGTCTTTCAGGTGCAGTCGTGAAAGGGTATCAGCAACTGGAATTTCCTTTCCATGCTTGTGGCGAACATTTACATCATACTTTTGAAGGCGTAGTATCATTCTTTGAAGACGCGGTGGGGCAGCTGATAGAGGCTTCTTTAGAATTGCCTCCAAAGACTTGTGATCAGAGATGACTTCTGCCGTAGATATACTGGTTAAACCGCTCAGCTCCAAACACAATTGCATACATTTCCTTCTCTGTTCGGTGGGGTTGAGTGATTTTGAGGCATATGCAACAAGTTTCCTATCCTGCAGGAGCACCGCACCTAGGCCATGCTGGGAAGCGTCGACCTCCAGGGTTACGCTCTCGTTTGTGTCGCAATAGGCCAAGGTTCCTGCAGAAGCAATTAAGATCTTCATGTCTTTAAAAGCAGAGTTCTGTGCACAATCCCACACAGATTCAGAGTCTTTCTTTAGAAGACTTCTCATGGGTGCAGTGGCTTCTGCCAGATTGGGTGTAAACTTCGCTAAGGTAGTTGACCATGCCAAGTAAGATTTCGAGTTTGTGGCTCCATGTCCTGAATGGCAGCAATTTTCTTAGGATGTGGCTGTACTCCTTTGTCGGATAGCACGTGACCAAAGTAGCTAACCTTTGTCGTTCTAATGACACACTTCTCAGCATTCCACTTTATCCCAATCTCTCTCGAACGCTCTAAGACTCTCTTCAAATTCTTGTCATGTTCCTCTTTGGATGATCCCCAGACCAGCATATCATCAATAATGGATTTACACCCATCAATCCCTTCAAATGCCATGTCCATCGTTTTCTGGAATACCTCCTGGGCTGAGTGTATTCCAAAGCGCATTCTGGTAAACCGTTACCGACCAAACGGAGTGTTAAAGGTGGTTAACTATGATCTCTCCTCGTCGAGCGTTATTTGCTAATAGCCCGAGGTTGCGTTGAGAACGCTGAAATACTTAGCGCCGGAGGAGGGTAGTGATCGCTCATAATTGACCGGTTCAGATCTCTGGGATCGAGACACACTCGCAAGGCGCCTGTGCGCTGCTTTTCTGGTGTTGCGATGGATACAGTCGCGACACGCTGTACACAAAACCAAGCGCATTCAATTCAACAAAAACATGGCGACTCTAACTGTCATGCAGGCGAGGCTACGTATAAATTAGTAAGCCCGCGAAAGGGACGCGCGTACATTACATCGCATTCGTCTCCTCTCCATCCTATTTCATATCCCCCCTTGCAGCAGACAATATCCTTTCGTTACTTTCTGACAGGTACTTAGCTAGGCTTGCTTTGGTTAGCTCCACACAGTCCACCACTGCTATCAAGCCTCACCCTCCTTCATTTCTTTGTAGGTAGAGCCTTGCGACGCTATCGCGAAGACGGAAGGCGTTATAAAAAGTAAAATACTTCGTTCTGGTTTTTCTATCGAGTTGTATTAGTTCTTCACGAGACCAATCGATGAACGCAGCAGTATATCGTACTTAAGACACGGCCCAGGTATTTACAGCGCGTATTGGCCATGTTCTAAAGGAGTAAGGCCCTGGGAACGAATCCAAATTTCATTGGAAATCAAAGAAATTGAACTAAATGGATTCTCACATGAAAGGGTATCTCAAAATAAGCCATTTCAGCAAGTCTGAGTACGTTTGGTTGAAAAGACACCAGATAACATGCATTTAAAGCTTAAAAAAATCCCATACAAATGTCTCTATTTCGGAAAGTGTGTCCCTCCAAACCATACAAAGTCTCTGATTTTCACAATTTTCAAAAGTTTTTTTCATCTCCAATACAACCGAATAGCGTCAAAGTTGGTTAGGTGGCCATTTTTGAAATGCTTTTTCATGCAGTGGAAACAATTTTTTTCCAATCGATAAATTTTAAAACCTCGTTCCCAGGCCCTTACTCGTTTAGAACATGGCCAATTACATTCCCTCCATTCAGCTTCGACTTGAGCAGTTTTCGGATTCTGCGGAAATATTCCTTTCCTACGTTGGATTTCATTTTGCTACATCAAATTTGATCTCGTTCCAGTACCCCAAGATACTTGTAGCTTTTGGCCTTCTCCAGGTTCTTAATTTCTCTATCATCCTGCATGATTATTCCATCTGCCTTCGTTACTATTCCCCAACACATAACCAACGTCGCGCATTTGCTTATCCCAAACTGCATTCCATTATCTGTACTAACTATTCGCACAGTATGAATCAATGATTTAAGTTCCCTCTCTGATCTGTCGAACAGTTTGACATCATCCATAAATATCAGGAGGTTTATCTTCTCTCCATTAAGATTGTAAGTAAATTTTGATTCGCTTATAATTAGCATCATCGTAAGAGAGATCATAGAAAGAACAAACAAGAGAGGTGATAACGAATCCCCCTGGAATATCCCTCAGTTGATCTTAACTTCTCCGACAGATGTATTTTCGAATACCAGCTCAGTTCTCCAGTCTACCATACTGTTAGTTAGGAGTCTTTTGATGTTTCCTGCAATGCTGAAAATGTCAAGGCATTCTTCGATTCACGAGTGAGGCACCATGTCCTAGGCTTTCTGGTAGTCTATCCAAGCCATAGCTAAATTCTTTTTACCAGCTTGAGCATTTCTTAGGATTCTTTTCTCAATAAACAGAAGGTCGTAGGTGCCTCTTGATTGTGAACCCTTCGCTTCCCAGGGATTCGAAACGTCAGCTAATCGAATCCCTGTACGGTGGTCAATTTACATTATCAACTCCGTTGATAAACCAAATTTTCGTGTTTCACTCCCCCACCGACGCAGCACCACAGTTTCTTTAGAAACTAATCCCTTTAATTTATGTTTTTTTTAAGTTGACCGCTGACCAGTTACTGGGTTTTGATTGGATCGCAGGCTCAAGCCAGGTGTGGGACACCCAAACCAAAACGCGCTTTCTGCGGCTCGAAATTTCACATTCAGTTGGTTTCTTCATTTTGAGCTAAATAACTTCATCTTTTTTCGAATTTCTCGTTTAAAGATACTTCGGAAGGTGAATTTCCAAGTGCTAAAACAGAAGAGCAAAATATTTTTCTCAGGAAAAGCTTAAAACTTCGATCCACTTGCATGGCGCTCGGATTGTGTGGTTGAAAAACAAAATGATTCAACGCTTCAAGGGCTTTGACCCATTACCGCGGCATCTTGCAGCTCACCAAGAAATGTCACCGGCCTAACAATTCACCGGCATTAATGGGAGGAACGTGTCGCTCAAACTTAGTGGAAGAAGATCTTCCTTTGGACAAACAGCTTGCTATTTATATTTTTATTTATATATTTATATTTTACTAAAGTGGATACGTATCGGTCAAGAACCTCTACATCACAGGTAAATTAAATAAAATGAAGCTTAACATTTGGTTTAATCGTTGTTACTTTTCTTGGATCAGGAATGAAACTTGTATTTTTCTTTCGACTGGACATAAATAACCATCATCCCTACTCGCTTTGCACGCAAAGAAGTAGTTGAATTGTTTGTTTCTTTTGCTTTTTTGCTTGTAAGCGATCGCTAACGAGCGTTTTTACTCCGCTTGGCTGACTTCGACGTCTGTGTCTCAACAGCGTTAAGAAATTTTTGCCGTTATCTTATTAAGGTGGGACTTAAGGTAAATTGGAGTGAAATTTTAAGGGGTTTAAAGAAGGGATTAAAATGTACAAAAATGTTTTGAAACACCACCAGACAGCTGACATCCCACAAGGGCACTGTAGGTTGCTGTGAAACTGTTTTGGTGCCCATTTACTAATTTTCCAGTCAAATTCCAATTTTAAACCTTCATTAAATCTTCAATATTCCCTATTTCCCTAAATTTAACAAATCCTTCTAGAAAAATTATGTCTTCCCAAATATGCCCAAAAACCACCAAAAAATTCACAAAATATCCCACAATACTGCTTTGTGGGATGAGCATAGAGATTCTGGATTACTTGAAACGCGACCGAGATATTAAGGTTAAATTGATGTTCAGAGACGCAAAAACGGTGTTTAGGTTTAGTCCCGTCTTAACACGTCGTCCCAATGAGTCCTCGTAAAAAAGGTATAAAGCCCCGACTAAATGATCAAACATTTTCACCCAACATCGTGTTTACATGTGTTTGTCAAACAGAACGTTGGGTGGCTAAACGCACAAACAATGTTTGACCAAACACTAGACAGAGTGAGTACACAGAACGATTTTTTGCGTATTATCGCTGAAATTTGAACGTTATTTGCTTCATTTGGTTGCATGCTTTGTTGGTTGGGGTGGCTAAATGATCAAGCATTTGTTCGAAACGCGAAATGTTGGATGAAAATATATCAGTGATCTAGATCAAACATGGAAAGCCATTTAAAAGCAATGTTGAGAGATGTGGCTAAACGGTCAAACATGCTCGTCCAACCATAGGCAGACAATCCGAACTGCGTGACGTCACGCACGCTATTTGATCGCATACATTCCGCGCTCTATTTTGAAACGGCTGTTCTCGGCTTGATTGAAGTGATAGAATAGAATGGAATAGTTTATTTAATGTCGAAGAACGTGGGTAGTGTTTGCACAATCTTCCGAGCCAGAGGTTCATGTTAAAAACGCTCGACAAACTAAAATTACAAAACAAGGTAAATTATGAATTATGCATACAAATATAAAAACCTAACTATTCAGTACATCAAGAGAATGTAAAAATGTAAAATTAGAAGATTATATACAGTTCATACACTGGCACCCTGTGAATTTAACAGATTTCAGGCGAGCACGAAATTGTGCTAAAGTGGTCGAGGATTTGGCGACATCTGGTAAACGATTCCATATGCGTGCAATCATGTACAAATAGGAGTTGTCCACAACAAGGCTGTTATATGGATGCTGCACAACATTTAAGCCACTGCCTCGTAAAATTGTATTTTAGTTAATCGAGGTGTAAAAAATTGAGAGATATAATTTGGGCCATCTAGTTTAAAACACTTGAAAACAAGAATAAGCGATTGTAGTATTCGTCTTTGCTCAAGCGTATCCATAGCTGCCATCGGGAGAAATGTTCAGTAAAATACCGGATTTTCTGGATTTTTACACCTCTTAATCCCAAATTTAGATATAATGTAAGCCAGATGAATGAAGATCACTTACTTTATGCTCATACTGTGGTCTTTTGCGTTCTTATGGCGTTTTGAGTCGCTTGCCGCTGAGCCTTCCGACAATAGAATA
>JAEMWC010000513.1:572500-575000 GCA_016490735.1 Pachyseris speciosa
TGACTACAGACGGCCTCACAGTCGCAGGCACGCGAAACGATCACGCATCGAACGTGTGTTGGATGTTGCGTTCTCCCGATAAGCGGAAAGATCTACGACAATGCAAACGGTAGCGTATTTTGGTGTTGGTGTAATTGCTGCAATTGTAGTCATTTATCTGATCGCTAAGAAATCGCAAAGGAAAAGGAGCAAGAGAGCCGCTAAACCTGGCACAGTTGTTCTTCACCAGTTTCTGATCCCCCTCGCCTTAAGAACCAGAGTGATAACTGGTTCTCCGCCGTGTTTGAAGTTAGAAACTTTCCTCCG
The DNA here is from genome assembly GCA_016490735.1 of Pachyseris speciosa. Classification (NCBI taxonomy): domain Eukaryota; kingdom Metazoa; phylum Cnidaria; class Anthozoa; order Scleractinia; family Pachyseridae; genus Pachyseris; species Pachyseris speciosa. The sequence goes on from JAEMWC010000513.1 coordinate 572,807, forward strand.
CATGGCGAAAATCCCGTATGAAAATGACTTCGGTATGATGTTTTCGAAGAAGGGTAAAATGCCGTGGATCGAGTTCAACGGACAAGAAATCGCCGATTCCAATTTCTGTGTTCGGTTTCTTCAAAGAGAATTCCATGTGGATGTGGATTCACACTTGAGCGCCACAGAAAGAGCAATTGGTCACAGTATTCTCACCATGTTGGAGGAAAATACTTATTGGTAAGTTCAGTAATGGCGTCATTTGCAGACGGTACTGACATCGCATTTTTTTAAATAACAGTTTGCTGAATTGAACAATGCATAATATACAGAATTAGTAGGATTACACTTCAGTCAACAACTCTTAAATTTGCATTTCAAATCGGTCCAGGCGGTCTTGGATAAAAGCACAAAATACTATTATGCAAATTGATATCTCAACGTCTTTATTAAAGATGACAGAATTAGCCTCACTCCACTGAACTGCTATCATGACATAAATACCCTGCGAGTAGAGTCTCCTTCGATCTTCCTATACTGAAAATCGATAAGGGGAAGGAGACTCTGCGAGCGTGGAACTGGTAAAACCGGTTAACATTTGACGTGCATGATCATTCGAAAGAATTGCTGACTATTCCTGCGCCCACTTTATATTCTTTACAGTCGATCGACAATTGCGACTGCTTCGCTTTCGTACAAAGTCTTGGAAAAATTAAAGCCGCGAAATTTGCGCTCCTAAAAGTTAACATCGGTAACATTTCAAGCCTCACGCAGCCACAAACAAAATCTCTGTTCAGTTTTTTTGTGTGGCAACGATACGTTTGTTTCTCTTCCGACGGGTCACGGCAAATCGCTGAATGACTCTCGGGGATTGACCAAGGCTGCTCGGTGGTTGCAAAAGAACTTGCCGACTTTGAGAAACAGTTCCCAGCCGAATCAATGCTCCTTGTTATCTTTCCCCTGAATTTACTAATTACAGACCATAAGGCTTCTAAGCGTTTTTGGTCGTTCTTTTCCTTCAAATGCAAGAAAAATCCAATGCCTGACAGGGTAACTTACAATGGTGTCTCATTCTCTGATGATCGTGGGCGGGCAGAAGCCTTTAATGACTTTTTCAAATCTCTTTACAAGGATCATTCCAAGTGTGAAATTGATCTGAAAGCAGCAATTCTTCCAGGCGTTACTGAACAATTATCTCATGTCACCGTGTCAGTTGATGAAATTGTGGACATCCTTCGTTCATTGGACACTAAAAAGGCAATCGGACATGATAAACTGCCCACCATCGTGTTGAAAGGATGTGCTGACTCCCTTGCTCCATCTATAACGGCGATTATCAATTTTAGTTTAAACAAAGGCTTTCAGTTATCAGATTGGAAAAAAGCAAATATTCCTCCAATTTTTAAAAAAAGGGAAAAGAGAGTTTGTCGAAAATTATCGCCCCGTGTCGTTACTTCCAGTGATCTGTAAAATTCAGGAGCAGTGTGTGGTCTCGCGCCTTGTCTCTCGTGTTAAGAAGATCTTGTATCCTTTTCAACGGGAAAGTCTTGCGTTACTCAGCTCATTGAAGTATTCTATGACAATGGTCTTGCACTGGACCGCGGGCTAAAGTCAGACATAATTTACTTGGACTTTGCCAAGGCTTTCGATTCTATGTGCCCGGCAAAGCTCGTGCCGAAGCTAAAAACGTTTGGAATCGATGACCCCCTGCTCTCCTGGTTCTACTCATACCTAACTAGAAGGCGTCAAAGAGTGGTTTTAAATGGAACCTTCAGTAATTGGGCTGACGTTGGATCGGGTGTAGCCCAGGGGTCACTTCTAGGACCGATTCTCTTTCTATTATTTGTAAATGACATGCCAAATGTAATTAGCAGTGCGACGCTGGCTTTGTTTGCTGACTAATCTAAATGTTATAGGGGACCGTTCATTTTTTATGGGGTAGGGGGGGCTGGTGGGATTTGGAGGAGTGTAATTTGAAAATTGTATGACCCCCCCCCCCCAATTTCCGATTTTTTTCGCATGCCCCCCCCCCTCATCAGAGTAATTTTTTTGGAAGGTCCCCCCCCATGAATAAAAAAAATACATAAGGTATTAAAAAAGTTACTGCATTACAATTTCGTTTTGTTACATTTCACGTAATTTAGTGAAAGAAAGCTGAAAGCTAGAAAGCTGTTTTTAACAAATCCTCACTTAAAAGAATGAAAAGTCAATTTCA
>JAEMWC010000513.1:580000-600000 GCA_016490735.1 Pachyseris speciosa
TTACAAACAATATAGCCTTAAAGAAACACCTTTAGTGAATTTCTTTGTTCAAAAGATCGGTTACTAGGTTTGTTAGAGTAACCAGGCGGTTGCATTCATCAAGTAAAAGCGGAATTAAATCGACGAAATCTTTCGAAAACAAGACCTGTTTGATCGATTTGTAGAACACGATGAAATTGGGGTTCTTTGTGACGAGGATTGAAGTGGATGATCTGCCACCTCTCAAAAAACGACCTCGACTGAAATTTGTTATATCAGGATAAATAAATGTCTGAGAAATATTTTGTACACTGTTTTACACCATAGATCGGCCATTTTGCCGCTGAAACAAACAAGTATGCCATCCGAAGGAACATACCATGTTGGGTCGGAACAAGTCCTGAGGAGGTGAAGGAATTTCTGGCGATTACTGTCTGGATAAAGCTCAAACAATTGCCGATTTCTACAATCATATGTTCCTTGCTGCTACAGCTATTTTCAGAAACCATGTTTTAATATTGTGTTAGTAAACGTTGATATTTTTTAGGCTTTCCAAGATGCTGTAAATGCGCTTTTAGTGTTCAAAGATCATCATGGACCACATGGCCCTCCATATGGTGGTTTTAGGGTTAACATACCAAGCCTACCAATACTCGAACGCACTCTCTAATCTACGATTACTACTAGTTGTATGACTTACTAATCATTGATGTATGAATAAACAAAGCTCATTATATATAAATAATCGTTTTGCATGTCTCGTTCATACTGAAGCACTGTCATATCAAACGCATCTCGTTTTATTTGAAGTAAAACGTACCAGTCTATCCGCGTTCACACAGTCACTTCCGTTTTCGTTTCTCTGAATTTCGTGTGGTCGAGAGGCAAGTGAATTCTTAATTCAAGGTCACACCTTCCGTCAACGTACAAATTTTACTCGTCCAAAATTATCGCCGTTTCTCATCTAATAAGCTTCTGCTTCTGTTTAGTTTACCTAAATCTCAGGTCATCTAATCAGTCTCTGCTGGTTATTCCAAGGTCCACTCAAAAGACTTATGGTGACAGAGCATTCACAGCGGCTGGCCCACGGTTGTGGAATGCTCTGCCCATTCATATGAGACAGCCTGGTAAAGCGCCACAGTGCAGCTAGTGGATATGGCGCAATAAAAGTCTATTTATTAATATTATTATTATTATTATTATTATTATTATTATTGTTGTTGTTGTTGTTATTATGTTCGAATCATACAAAAATTTGTATGCACATGGTCACTTTCATGCATTTGCGAAAACGCATTCACTTTTCTTTTTTATAGTGGGAAGGAGAAAGCGCGTCATTTTGTTCGAAGGATAAATATCCTAAAATATGGTTTTGTGTTTGTTCTCAATCAGTATACTTATTAACGTTTTCAAAAGGCATTTGCAGCCGACTAAAACGGAGGAAGGTTTGAGTGCGTTTTCAACAATGAAACGCAGTCCCTGCTGGAAAGTGGCAAAATCTAAATACCCAAGAGCGGAAGCGCATTTTGAAAAGCGAAGGCGACTGTGGACGAAATGCTAAAACTGACAAGGGTAGGTTTGTTTCAAGAACTAAAAATTAACGATCAACGAAAACTTTTTTTCATTAAAACGCAATGGAATATATGAATTGTTAAAAACTGAAATGAAATTTCCACGTCATAAACAAAACGCCTCAATGAGCTTAAATTCTTGAAAATGAAACGCTTAGCGAAACTCGCAAACTCAATCCACTGTGAGAGTAGTTCTCAAATTAATTGTTAACAAGTCTATAAAACTACGGATTCAACAACTTACTTTCACTGTAAAGTTCTCTGGTTGTTGGTAGGTTTCAAACGAGGCCGTAAATGACGTGTTCACACAGGATGAGTTTAGCGCGGAATTCACTGAAACATTTTGTTGAAGAGTCGAAATGTTTAGTTCCACTGGGCAGTCCGGACAGTACACACCGTCGCAACAAAATTGATAAAAACCTGAAAGAAGAAGATGAAGAAATCAAGTATACGAAATGAATTTAATTAAGGAGTTTAAAACAATTCACCACAACTGACGATTAATTCGCGGTATCGGTAAGGCACCGCAATATTTCAGTTTCCAATGAGAATAGAAGACCAAACTTAAAGAGAAAATAGAAAGCTTGCGCGGTGAGGAAGCCTAAAAGGAACTAGATGGGGGATGTTGTTGGCGTTCCTCCTTTAAATAGGGACCTTTAGATTTGACTACGAGTACGAGATATTTTGAGGACGAGTACGATTTTTAAATTTAGTTCGTGTGCTTTACATAATCTCATGTGATGTCAAATGTTTCTACAATTTCCCAACCTCGTACCCTGGGTCTTCGTTCCCTATGACCAACGGTCGGGAAACGAGCGACCCTGGAAAGATCCGATTTGAAAGTCCGAAAATATCAGACTTCCAGCTGAACTGCGGATGTTTAGGGTTCAGAGAGTTTGTAAGAATTCTGCTTCCGTTTATTTGAATTGTTTGAAAAAGCCAATCAGAATCGTCAACCTATCGGATCTTTCCTGAGTCTTTCGTTTCGTCAAGCCTGCGCAATGCGGACCGAAGACTCGAGGGACGACAATGACAATTTCCTTTTTTGTTATTAAGCAATAAAATTAAATTAAGGTAGAGTGAAGGTTCTGTGGAGGTGACTAGTTTGAAGTTTGAAAGACGTACTCGTCCTGGACCTCCTATTGGTACTCAAATCTGTATTGACCGTTCAATTATAATGAAACGATCTTGTTGAAGGTTTAAGTTTATGTTCTTATTTTACTGAGTGAAACCTTGCACGGATCTAGAATAGTACCTGGTTCCATTCGGTTTCTAAAATGACCTTGAATGGACGGATGAGCAGTTCGGTTGGCAGTTACCTACAGCTGTTGAGCGGAAAAGCCCTATCTGTGCTTTGCGACCCACGATTTCGAAATGAACGGTATCATTATTGCAAGTGCCTTAAAGTGTCATTCAAAATTGCGACTTATGTAACCAACCTGATATGCGGAGGTTTGAACCAGTCAATGCAGTAAGCGAGGTTTTGTTATGCAGAAGTGTCATCTCTAATCTTCTTTTCCTGCAGACAAATAAAAAATGATGAATCCACTGGTAGATATATCAACAGCATCAATTTGAGCAGTACTAAGACCACTACTACTATCTACAGCTACTACCTGGAGCTGTTGTAGGTGGAAAAAATGGGAGGGGCGGGAGAGGGGGGAGAGGGAAGGAAACTGGAGGACAATTATTAAGATATAACAACAACAACTACAAAAACAACAACATCAACAACAAACGATTTGTTCTCCAAACACCATTAGAGACTCATGTTCATCCAAGACGTTTTGCGCGCCGTGCTGAATTTCGCACAGACGGAAAATCCACAAATCGGTAGTGAGCGCTATTTTGCGAAAATAATCCACGTTCAAACGGCTTATTTCCCCGAGTATCGTTATTTTTTGTGTTCTCAAGGCTTTTGTAACATACCTTCTCTTCATTTCCGCCGATATTTTCAACAAGAGTCATCCTAGGGGTAAGGAAAATACCTTAAGGGCCGCTGGTGTTGTTGTTGAACTTCGCTTCGCTTCACTTCACTTCACTTCACTGCGATGGTGGTGGTTTGTAAGCCCAGACACTGAGGACGTCCTACATTACACTGGGGCCTAAGTAAACAGGTCGCGCGTCGTATAATGGTCTGCAGCTATTCTGAACCGTTTTGCCCAGCTCAAATCGAATTAGGTTACCTGGTTGAGTCCAGAAGAGCTTTGTTCCTGGAATAGGACGTTCATATTCGCCATTCGGCCTTCGCATGCCAGCGGATATGTGGTCATTGCTTGTTTCTTGCCTCAAGAATGCCTCGATGCCATAAATACGACACTTGTCCAGAAAAAGTGGCTGCGAAATCTGTTCTTTGTACCTGATAAAGTATTTAGTAAGGACATCAATGTAGCCACGATTTGGTATCCATACCATCACAAAAACACTAGCATGAAAACTTTCTTACAAGTGTTGCATGTTAGAAATAACGAGGGTCTTTAAAATGTAGTTTAAACAAATGCTGTGGCTAGCAGGGATCAAATCAAAAGTCAGCAATAATCTGTAAAGTGTAATTCAGTATATAGCTTGGACTTGTGTTTATGACAACTTTGTGAATTTTGCGCGACAAGTTATCCTTAACTAGGAATGTTTGTTGGTGCAAACAATTTTGAGCCTCCTTACTAGTGTTTAATTTTCATTGACAGCTTTTGCGGAGAAAACGACTTTTCCTTAAAAGAAAACATTTGGAAAATGTACACGTCCGAACGATCGAATAATTTATGTCATTGTATAAATCCTTGCCAAAAGAAATGGAACCTGGCTAATAAAGTACACGAGAACTGTTCAAGGGAAGAGAGCTCTCAGTTTCGCCAGGTATAAACTTTTTAATGAACACACACAAAAAGTAACATAGACAAGATAATGTCATGTCAACTTGTTAAGGAAAACTTGATGGCAAAGAAGAAACCTTAAGTCGTCTTCTTAGGTTGCTCATATCGTGCGATCGCGCAGGCTTGATTTGTAACTCTGACAAACTTTACTCTTACATTTCTCCTAACCTGTCCCACTGGTGACTCTCAGTCACTCTTTTGAGGCTGATGATTGGTTGTTTTGCAACACTCTCTTCTGCATCATTTTTCTTATCTTCGATACCTCTTTCCAGAACATCATGCTTCCACAGCTCGCAAACGTCATCACAGGACAGGTAGAATGTGTAGTTACCGGTTTCTGGAACCTTTTTCATTATAGACAAACATGAAATCAAACGAGCATTTGTCACATTTTGTCTCACGTGTGTATGTAGCATGCATACTGATTGGCTAGTTTCAGGGCTAGTGTCATGGCAAGGTACTGTGGCTATATCCATAACATCATTCTCGACAAGTGTATTCTAAGCTAAGTGTATGGCAATCAATCATTCCATATCCATCCATCCATCCATCCACCCACCCATCCATTCGTCCGTCCGTCCGTCCGTCCATCCATCTATCCATAATTCAGTCAATCAATTCAGTGTCAGTCAGTTAGTCAATCAATCAATCATAAATTCGTTATACAGGAAAAAAGAGAAGTGCATCGAAATAAGCAGTGAAAATGTAAACTTGTGGGATGTGTCTGGAGTGACAAGGATATCTCACAAATTAATGTGATCTGGTAAGCTGAAGCAACTCTTCTGGCACTAAGACCACATAGTAGCGAGAATTACCCCTTAAATCTACCAAATGAAGGTGGCTTCAGCTTACCGGATCACATTAATTTGTGAGTTATCTCAAAGCATCGAAATAGATCTCTTCAAAAAGAAGGAGAACATTATCGGACTTAAGACCGTTCAATCTTATTGCATCCTTACTTTTCTCCAGTTGAATCATTCAAACCAGTTCTTTTATATATTCACACTATAAAGGGCATTAAGATACAATTTATAAAGTAAATGAATGACAAAATTATAGAATCATATAAAAATGCTCATGGAACAAAGAAAAATGCTGAAGCAATTAAAACATAAACCGAGTAAGAGCTTGGGTAAATTCATTTTTTCGACCAACATTCACATTTGGACAAGTGAAAATCCAAAGTTCTTTTTTCCTACCTGTAGGTAAGCCGTCAATCGTTGAATATAGTTATTTGCCACATTGACTGGTGCATCAAAATCTCGCAGAATGATCCTGCTTTGTGGTGGAGGATCAAATGCGGGATTTTCACGCATTGTCGGGGCTTTCTTGGAGTTGTAGTTTACGTTATACCACACTTCACGTAACACTCCGTGCGCATCGCTTGAGGAATCTATTAAGAATAAAGAAGGCAAGCGATGAGAAAAGAATACGAGTCAAGACAGCAAGGTAGGACAATAATTGCTTTGCCCACATGGTCCTTAAAAGAATTCACGAGTATAATTCAGTGAATTTAGGAATTGTATTTACCTGTTCACTAAGCTGCAATGTTGGCAGAAAAGACAAAACAGCAACAGCAACAACAACAAAACTCAAGAAACGGAATTCTTCTTTCTTCTTTCTGCACCCTCATCAATATTATCATCCATGCATAAGCGTTACTCGCGTAATGTATTTATTTCTTGTTATGACACTATTGCTCTTTTAGTTAACATTGTACACTGGGGCAAATGATTGAATGAATTGGTAAATAACTAACTAAATAATTGTTCTGCCACCAACGCAAAAAAAAAGCTCGTTAAATTACCCAGCCCTCAAAGAAGATCAAGTGGTGGTACCGCGAGGTTCGAATCAGGGACCTCCCGCTACTCTCCCAACAAAGCTAACCTGACAGCATGAATTGATCTCCTCTGTTATCCCAGCCATACTAGAAAGTCTAAATATAGTCTCCGTGATAATTGCGGCTTACGAACAAGGCATTGTAAAGAGGCACTAGCTGACCCTATATGTTATATATTCAGAATCTGACTTACCAACTGTTCGAATAACAACTTGGCAAAGAACAAGTGTGACGTTCTTTCCAAACAACGTTATTCTCACATGGCGGCCGCGTGTGGGTGGAGAACAATGTACTTTGTATTCGAGAGTTTTCCCATATTCTGCGGAACTTGTACACGTTGGGTTGGGGCTGCTTTGATCACCTGACACTTTGATGCTAATAATGCCACGATCACGTGGGCAGCAATCGATTTTATCAGTAATTGTAACGGATTCAACATGCAGTGGTTTCTCAAGGGTCACTTGCCACCAAGGATTGGTCTCCTAAGCGCAAAATTTGAGGATTACGTATCAGCCAATAGACGTTTTACAATACAAACTAATAACCGTTGAACTCATTAAATATACCACTAAACAGCCCAAGAACTGCCACTAAGGGTTATGTAATGCAAATGTAGCAATCTTGATAGCTTATGATTGTAAAGACAGTCAATAGGTCAGTTTCCAGCAAGCGACTCAACTGTGTCACAGGAGACTGATACTGACAGTGGAACTTATCTTTTCACATAAAGAAGTTTTTGCTACACAAGAGACATGTCAACAGCCCCTTGTTTTATTACTCACCTTTTGGGAACGAAAGCAGGTTGTGTACGATCTATCAATTGCTAGAGAGGGATGACCAGGCAAGTGAACGCTTGAGCTCAGCGTCATACTCCTGTATGTCAAGGCATTTACTGATAAAGTAACGAAATACCCAGTCAAGGTTTTAACCACTTATGCTTTACTAACATCTCAGAGGTGTTAGGGGTGAAAGCCGTTGCAAGTGACTCTCTTGGACTCTCTTCATCCGATACACGCGTTGCCACACCACGTGGCCCGGATAGCAAGGAATCCAAGTCTCACGATGGCGTCTCGCAAAGAAAAATGTAGATTGGCCACTACCAATCCTAACATTAAAACGGTTTTAGCATGGTTTTGTTCATGAGTTTTAATGTTAAGATTGGTAGTGGCCAATCTACATTTTTCTTTGCGAGACGCCATCGTGACACTTGGATTCCTTGCTATCTGGACCACGTGGTGTGGCAACGCGTTTATTGGATGGCAAGAGAGTCCAAGGTACGGAACTCGATATCGTGAATGGGTTCGTTGTGCAATTTATTGGCGCTCGCATTGAAGCTGGAGTCTTTTAAGTCTGCTACACCATGCCGACGAGTCCCTATAAGGACGAAACAGCTGTACATGGTTGTAGCTCTACTTTATCGAGTCTCGGTCATGTTGGTGTCTCGCAAAGTCAACTTTCCTCAGGTAGAATCAGCCTTACTTGTTACATGTATATTCCGATTTATTTTTTGGCTGATTAGATCTCTTGTAGATCCTGCGTTCAGCGTTATCGTTGGCGATCTTTTGCTTATTCCTTTGACTTTACGAAAAAAGCTATTGCTTAGACATAGAGCTTGAATGTACTTACCATATTGTCTTTGGCACAGGATATACTTCATTTGCAGACAGTCAACGTTTTTTATCATCGACGAACCCGGTGCCATAACAGCGCAGCTTTTGATGCCGTGGCCACCAGCAGGATATCCTGGCATCCACAGAGAGCCGTTCAATGGGGAGCCGTCTATCCAGACCCATTCGTTCTTTGTATGGAGTCCGATAAACAAGTTGTTTGGCTTGGGTCTTCTTTTCTCAAGCATGTTAGAGAACGCAAATCTCAGGCCTTCTCGAGATATCTTGGCCAGGGTACCACCTTCAAGACTGCAGTGCGTAAGAGCATTTATCCATGTTAGTGGGAGACTGGTTTTAACTGAGTAACAACCACCAAGAAGAGGGAAGAAGTTGGGTCTGCATGCTATAGGCTCTGTCAAAAGAAAATAGAAAAGCTGGATAGATGTGCAGCTAGCGAAAGTTGAGATTACAAAGAGAAGGAAACGAAAAAACAAACAAACAAACAAACAAACAAACAAACAAACAAAAAAAGAAAAACAAAACAAAAACATGGAAAGGTCATCGCTTGGGAGAGGGCGTCTGCTCACAAGAGTTTTACCGCACACTATCCTTTAAAGAAAGAAATATTGGTGACACTCACATGGCCAAACTAAGGAGCTTTGCATTGACTAGCTGACCATTTGCAGTCCTTGGACTTATGGCCTCTCTACCTAGCTTAGTTATATTTTGCGTGCCAGATGCGGTACTAGAAAAAGGAACTGTTCATACACCTTGCGTCTCTAAAACGTGCTAAAGGATGCCAAAGGATTTGACAAAGGTTTGAATATACCAATCAATAACCACCTCATGAATAAACTTCACGTGTGGCAAAATCGTGCCGCAAGAATTATTATTCAGGGGCGCATAACCTGATGCCCACTGATCAATAGTTGAACAAACTCGGTTGGTGTAATCTTAGAGAGAGGAGAAATAAACAAAAGATTCTACTGATGTTCAAAATTACGAAAGATGTGGCTCCAGTTTATCTAAAGGAAATATTTTCGAGAAACGTTGGGTTCCCTGTGTATCATCTTAGAGCATCATGATGGGAGTTAGCCTTACCGGTACCAAAAAATTGATTTTCACCGGAATAGCTTTGCCAGAAACGTGTCACCCTACATTGAGGCAAGGTTATGGGGTGCTTTACCTAACAATATGAAGTGCATGAAGTCCATAAGAGGTTTTCACGAGTAATGAATATAATATCGCAGTCTCTCTATCGAACCTTAACATAAGTTTGTACAATTTTGAAATGTTGCTGTACCAAATATTCAATTGTCTATAAGTTATCTTAAGAATTACATTATCAAGTAGGATTTTATAAAATTTTGGTGTTCTTTTAATGGTTGACGGCTTTTGTGAAAAACAGAAATGTAGTGATTGCAAATTTGTGAAGAAAATAACCCTGTTAAATAAAGTTTTCTATCTATCTAATCTATCACTCCTACTTCTCCCTCAAGTTCGAATAAGGTTGATCTGTGTATCATTATCAACAAGGTTGCTCATCAGCGTACTCACTGGTCTGATAACACCTCGTTTTGATCTTCATAATCTGATCCACTGATAATGCTTGCCCATAAACTTGTAAGCACGAGATTCTTCCCCTGAATGGGTGCCGGAGCCGCGTCTTTGCGGCTCCAACAAATAAGTCGTAACGAGTTTGTAGCTCCATCTTTGTAATACTCCGTTGCATAACCGTCCTGTTGTTGACAAATACAGTAGCCAAACCCGTATGGTAGTCGTAAGTGGTCCCAATAAAATTCCAAACGTCTTCCACCAGCACGTTCTTTTGATAGAGGACGTAACTCCGAGACCCTTTTCTGTTCGAATATCGCACTTCAACAGCTAATTCCGAAGGAAACACCTTCATTAAACAACCGTAATAACTGGATCGTTCGTACTTGTAAACAATGCCGCTAGCGTTGTCAAAAAGTACCCAAGCGAAGACACTAATCGAAAATCTGGCGTCGATGTCACCCCTATTTTTGATTTGTACATAGCTGTTGTTGTTTCCTTTGAAGTAGAAGGAGCCGTTTAAATTCCCAAACGGACCTGTCGCAAAGGTGACATGTCTTGGGATGGCCTTTGTGCGTCCTAGTGGACCATTATCGAGAGTTCCGTTGGCACCATTCAGGGTAAAGAGAGCCAAGGGATGGGGTAGATCTAGGAAGAGAAATGAAAACGTAATCAAAAGGAAGCCCTCACTAAAAATTTGGTCAACTACAATAAATGTTAAATGTTCTCAGGATATACCTATGCAACTGTTTAAGCAAGGTTACTACTTCGGCCAGCTAACTAACTGGATAGCTTAGTCAACGTGGAGGTACCTTAACTTGGTTTCGCGTAAAACGTAGATAACTTGAGAAATCAGTCATTTGGGGCAGGATATACGCAATCCTAGTTAGATTAAGTTTATTTATAGGTGCATACAGAAATGATATTAAACAAACACCTTTTCTAGCTACGCAGCAGCTTAACTTGATATGAAGGTTACACCACCTCAAGAAACAAACGAGGGCTTTTTCTTTGGACTCATTCAGTAGATGGTTTGTTGAAGCATCCTAAGACAATTAAATCTGAGTGCGCGTCGATTACCGATACTTGGGCATCATTTATTTCAATAAAAAAGGCAACTGGTTCTTCGTAAGAGAACTTTCATCTGCCCAACCCACCAAGAGACTCTTCACAGATGTATCCCTGCCGGTTGGTGCATCTTTGATCATTCCAACGCCATCCATATCCTTGCCAGGCAGAATTCCAGCTTATGGCGTTCAAGAACGAACCGCACATCCCATCCCCGCTTGGCTCTTTTGGACCCCAAAGGTCATATGTTTTAGGTACGTTTATCCCGTCTGACCAGACCCAGTTTAGTTGGCCACTCAACCCGATAAACAATTCGCTATTGCTGAACAGCATTTGTTTTCGCTGATTCGCCAAGAATTCCATTGTCATTGCGTTATTAACCACAGCAAGTTCGGCGCTCAATTTGTGACAGAAAGAGCGAGCATAACTCCACCTTGCAGCATACTGGAAATAGAACAGGAAGCACTTTTGGTTGAAATTGTGCCAACCGGGTAGGCAACCTGAGGTTGAACGATTATCTGCAAAAAACGATCAAGATCAGCTTTGTAAGTCAAATTATAGGAATAATTATCAGTCTAATTTACACGATGACATGGCACGCATATGTATGGCCTACCCAGTGAAGAGAATTAACAAACCGAAAATATATGCGTTTAGATTAGCATGACGAAGACACCGTTCGCTAGTTGAATTCAATCGGACCTAACAGAATGCAGACAGAGAGCCTCATGAGAACAACCTGTCGATAGCTAAAAATGCGATTGTAAGGTACATTCCAGAGAAAGCATAGTAGCATCCTCGTTTTTTTCATATTGACTTAATAAAGCCCACCTAGCTAAACAGAAACAAGAACTCAACGCCGTCAGCTCCTTGATAACATCATTTATCGGAGACTCTAAGAACTGGGATCGAGCGTTCCCGTAATAACGGGTGGATCATTGTGCTGTTTATTTTGTCTTCCTTTTTTGCGACTCTTTAATGTAAAAAGTGAAATTATTCTCTTACCCGATTCGCTGACGTTAAAAGCATAAAAAGAGAAAATTGCATCTCTCCTGCAACAGTTTACAGTTCTGTAGTCATCCAGGGTGATCATGGCCCCATACCGATGCATGCCAATCACATAAATCTTTCTGGCTTCGCGTTGTGTATCCATCCCACTGCTTAGGACAACAACATTCATTGGAAAGTTTGAATCTGAACGATAAAGATCTAGCTTTGATGTAACAAAACTGTGTCCACCGGACTCTCGCGAGTAGATAAAGTGCAATCTCTCATTCGAATTTCCTCGCGGAGATTCAAGAGCAAATTGGAATTCTTCGGAGTACTGGCTATGGTCAGAAGGCTGCGACGTTATTTGAAATACTTGTCCTTTGTACGAGGATACGTAGTACGTTGTTCGTCCTGCAACTGTTTAACACAGGCTTTTAGAAGTATTATTCTTATCTGATCTTAAGCCAGCTGCGCAAAAAATAAATAAATAAATAAATAAATAAAATTCCTAGCGGAATTTTTCTTGAATATATTATGGAACACTGGGGACACAGACATTGTGGTTGAGCAAAGTCAAACAAAGATGTAAACACCAATTTTCTTATGTAAATCGAGTTTCCCTCTCGCGTGATAAATGCTATAAGAGAAAAAACTGTAAAGAAAAGAAATTCTCATCAAATAAACTAAACTAACCAATAAACCAGCGAGGCCAAGGGAGGCACGACGGGGGATATTTTTGCTTTTCTTATATGACTTGCAGGGTAAAATGAATGAGATGCCATAAGCTGTCCGATCCTGACCACGGTTGGGAGTGAAACAGTTTATGCGTAGAGGCTTATAGTGACACTTAATCGCCTTAAAGAGTCAGACACGTACACAAATTAATGAACTGTGCGTTAGCTAGATACCTGTCTGATGACAAGTTCCTCTATGGAATGAAAAATCGTCCAATGCAGCATCTCCAAGATAACTGCTGCCCCTAATACCATCTATAATTACCTTGAAAGGAAGAAAACGAGAGACTATCGACTATGAACTCCTCAGCCATAACAACAGTTTCGACTATTCTCACTACGACATTAAAACATTGCAGTAGTTTTATTTTTCTCTTCGTCACTTTTACATTGCAAATCTATCAACAGTTTCAAAAGAATTATAGATCTTTCTATTAAATGTGGCAATACAATCCATTATTTTCCTTCTTATATTAAAATATAGCAAAGGTTTTAACATTTTCCAGATCGTGCCATCAGATATAACAATAGTTTCAACTATTCCTCTTAATTTGTATAAATCTAGCAAATTTTAGTTATACGTAAACAAGAAAAAACTAACGAGAAAAACCGACGTTCCGGTGTCTTCATTGTCAAGGTAAATGGGTAAAGATACTTATTAAAACGTAGATAAATGATGAACAAAAGTTCAAAAATACTGCGTGGCACTAATACGGATGAAAGTGTTAAAAACAAAAGGTAGTGAAGTGCCAAAAAGTAGTTTGAAAGACAAACCATACGTTTCGTGCTTAGCCCTTCAAAGATACTTATTATGCTGCGAAACTAAATAAATGGCTCACTACATTCATTTTTTCCTAGCTACCTTTTCCTAGTTACCTTGATAAGAATATCGTAGTTTCAAGGTTTTCTACCCGTTACATTTAAATCTATTAATAGACAGTCTTAAAGGTTTCTTTTTGTGTTTAAGGTCTAGTAATAATAGTTTCAAGGTTAGATTAGATTACGTTTAAATCTAACAATATTTTTATCCGTCTCTTCGTTTTGTAACAGTGCACAATGGTTTTAGGGTTTACTCTTCATTTACTGAGATTAGATTTACAAATTCAGTTGACTATTAAAAAAAATAATAAGCAAAAAAAAACGGAACTACTCTTCGGTGTCATCTTGGCACCATTATCAAGTGAAGAATGCAACGGAAAAAGATAATTTGTACTACAAATGAAAAGCGCCACGTCAAGTAACTACTAGAAAACGTTATTAATTGTAAATGACCACTTTAAAAGAAAGGTTTGTGCCGAGTAAAAATGTTTAAAATTACGCAGGTCAGGAGTCAAAATTAAGATTTGCTCGAAGTACAATTTCATCATCAATTTTTCCAGCAGGTCTTTTTATTAGTACATTCCTTTTTGTAATGTTTAATTTATTGAACGGCTTAGAAAGCTTTACTGTACATCTATCCATTCTTACACTAAAATCAGGTTATTTTGGTTTAGAAAATGGGATTCAAAATTTAGCCGTGTCTTTATCAGATGTAAAGACACTCTTAAAAAATTAATCTCTTTTGTATTTCCTTCTGAATTGTTAATGACTTTTTTTTTTAAATGAGTGTTTAACAATGTTCAGCTTTACCGTAAATGAAACTAACCATACTTGTGTTGCCTAGCTAGTAAAGAAATAAAACACGCGCCGAGTGCTCTGTTGAATTATATAACTAAGCACGTGGGAAGAGAAGCGGAAGCGGTAGACCCACATGCACACACTTTAAAATTATCAAAGCCAGCCAACGGAATTCACGGTTTTTAATATAAAAATGTTGATTCTTCGGGGTGCAAACAAAAAGAAAAAAAAACAGAGAAAACGAACAAACAAACAAACAAACAAAAAACAAAACAAAACAAGACAAAACAAACAAAAAGAAAATAAAAGCAGAACTAATCGAGTTAGACTGTAAAATGGCGGCCGCCGCTTATTAACGCTTATTCTTTTTTCACTGTTTACAGTCTTTGGACGAACACTTTTCAAATGAAGCGTGAAGAGCCCTAGTGTTTTTTATAGTTTTTGGCTTTTTCTTGACATCGTTTTGAGGACTGTCTGTCAGATTTTGAGACATGCACATGCATTTGATCGGCTTTTAAATTTTTGCTCTAGTTTGACGTTTTCTCTCTCTACTGTTCACACAGGCACAATAAATTTAGTTTTTACATTTCCGAACACTTTCCTCATCGCTCTACCACATAGCGCATACAAATTACCGTGCCGTATTTAATTAAAGGTCAAATAAGTTATTTGCTTTATATTTTTTAGTCATATGATAAAACACTTATTGACTGAGTTGGGTTGGTCCAGGACCGAGCGCAGCGAAAAAGCCACCCAACTTACTTGATAGATACCAGTCTCATTGATGCTTATTTGTCCTTGCAGCCATTGATTTCCTCGATTCTCAGACTTCAGCCAAACCGGTTTTAACTTGTTTGAGCCTTGTCCTCTTATGTACATTACAACGCAACTCATGGTAGACCCATACATGTGGTAGTAGAACGTCATGCATTGCGGTCCTCGCATCCATGGGCCCAGCAGTCGAGCAGTGTCTAAGAACTTTCGTGGACGAGAAGTCTCTAGGTAAATGTACATTCCAAGCCCTAAAAGGCAAACGTCTTACCATAACGTTCCAACCACAAGAGAACACGAGTTACTAAGGTTCGCTCTGACAAATAATTTGGTGTACTCTCTTTTTAAAACGAAACATTTATCCAATCCTCTGATATTTGCTAAAACGTTTAGTAGCAGCGTCTTTGTTGAATGTCAGTATATGAACAACATTAATTATTAATCTGCAGGTGAAAGATTTTGAGGCGAGGATGACTATCGCATTTATGATTGCAACTGATTACTTATTGATCAAATAACATAGGGACTGTATGATTAAGGGCTAGGATCGGTTGATAAATAAATAAATAAATGAGTAGATAGACAAATATAAAGAAAGAAAGAAACAAACAAACAAACAAACAAACAAAGAAAGAAAGCGGTTATAATTATGGTCAAAGACATCATCAAATATGGTAAGACATCATCAACAATGACGAAAAACATTACTACATGGACAAAACAACAACAACAACAACTACTACTACTACTACTACTACTACTACTACTACTACTACTACAAATGCCGCGGTACCTGATGTATGATCCCGGCTTGGTCCAGTGTTCAGGCTTAATGTGGTATATCGATGTCGCGTCCAAATAAAACTGAAGTTAAAACTGAGGCTCCATAGACAGAGGTGGAAATCAAAATCACAGTTCCCTTAAAATTCCAAAAAGCAAAACAAAAGGCTCCTGGCAACAAACGTCATATTCTTTTCATTTTGAAAGGACAAACATCTACAGATTGCTTAAAAGAACAACAGCAACAACAATAACATCAAGATTAGTTAAGGGACGCACCTTGCGGAACGAATCCAGTTTCATTTTCCCCCTCACACAACCCTTCAGTAAATGAAACATCATCTACAGCTATGTCTCCAGCATAACTTCTGCCTACTGTTGATGTCAATATGATCTATAAAAGAATTCAATTAAACACCTGTAAACATTAAGTGTAAAGGTGTATATGTAACGATCAAATGTATTTTTATACAAACATCTCTTGTAACTGAACATGTATTTATCATTTTTATGACTTCTGACAGTGTATCCATGCTGACACTGGACATTAAATGGGGTTACGCCATGGGTATTTCGGTTTAAGAAAGACCCGAACAATTTATACACAAAATACACAAATTGGTTTTAGAACTCCAACATTGAAAAAGAGAAAAGAAAAGAAAAGAAATCATGATCTTTTTGTAATTGTCCTTAGTAGATACGAGGTCTCAAACTTGAAAACAGCGGCCCAGATATTTTCAATTCAAGTTGCAATTTGTTTCCATTCTGACCATCCGTAACCAAGGTCTCTTATTTATACCTTCACTGCACTTGTACAGTAAAAACTATAGTTCTAAACAAAACTGGAGCGCATTATACTGGGTCTCCATCTGTATAAACATTGTGACATAGCCCCTCTAAGACCCTTTAAAATCTGTGTATTCGACCCCAAACGCCCAAGTCTTCTGTCTATCGTGTCTTGAGAACAGAAGGCGCACCAAAAATGACAGTATTTTTCCACAACGAATAACTGGCACAATGACACAGAGCTTTTAAGCTTTGAAATTTTCTTCCTTTCACTCAAGAATTAAGTCCCCAGTTCTTCTTATAAGGAGCAGAACCAGAATAGCCAAAGTTCGTAACACTCCCCATAAAAGAATTTCCTAAATCAAACCGTGCCTACCTGATATTCCCCACCGATGTAACCAATATCGATGGTCGCCTTTCTCCATTTGTTTCCTTGTGATCCTTTCTTTGTCCACAGCACGACTGCTTGATTTATCTGCGCTTCTCTTGTTCGGACAGACACATGAAGACTCCCAATATGACTCCCATACATGTGATAATAGAACCGAAAACATCTAGGACCTCTCATAAGCGGGCTTAGTAACTTGGCAGACTCATTTACCTTTCTTGGTAGAGAAGCCTCGATGTAGATGTATTTGCCATTTCCTGCAACAAGTTTATGAAAACTCAGCTGGACGACGACCACTATGACGATGGTTAATTAACATGAGCTGTCAGGTCTTGGCGTAGAAAATGAAGAACGTTTCATTTTTGTTCAACTATTTTGAACGACAATTGTCATTAAGCCGTGACCTAGGAAGTTTAAAATCGTAAATATTTTGAACCCAGTTGTCATATCATAACTAAGTGAAGCACGATCTTCCGGGTGAGTGCAGTCCTGAGAAGGACTGTTTGTGGTGACATTGACTGACGTTTCGACAACCTGAGCGGAAGTCATCATCAGGAAGCTTATTAGAGACGCTAGCTCCATAAATACCGACGTATCTTTGTCTTTTTTATGGCAATAAGGGAAAATAAGATTATTCAGAGATAATAATAATAAAAAAAAGAACAAGAAAAAAATTAACAAACAATAATTCTATGAAGCTTTGAAACACGTAACAGTGCATTATTTTTGTTTTCCAAATTCAGGCTTTGTCATCCCCGAAAAATGCGTGGCTATCCCAGCTTTGATTTTGGATTCCAATAACCTTTGCAAAAGGTGTCTCTTTCCCCATAGTTATTTTCCCGCGAGTAAATACCTTTGTATTAGGAAGCACCTTTCATTAAGCCAGTTTTTGGCCTATCCCGAGATGCGTAGAACATTTAGGGATCAATACCATGCATATTAATAGTTTGCTTGTGACTTCCTTTTTTTCAGTTCCTTCAAAAGGAGACAAAGCGGCTTTTTACTACATTTTATACCGGTATGATCCGAGCTTGGCCCTGTCCCTTGGCCGGGGGTTGCGGTTTTCCTCATGGACCAGTGGAACTGATCCCAAGGAGGTAGAACGTTACGCCATCCGCATAAACTCTTCCTGATGGTACAGTTTTCTGGAAGATATTAAACAAGGCCGCTTCAATCAAAAATTAGGCCCCAGAAAAAAAATAAAAATAAAATAAAATAAAAAAGCAAGACTTTTTAGCTACGTGGGACGGCAGTTTTCGAATTCTTCAAATATGTATACTGTGTTCTCAAACAATGTAACTGGTGAATTTTGGCCAGTTGGAAAATTATCACCCACAAAATTTAGCAAACCAACAAAAAATCGTTAAATTCTTAAAACTTATAATTGCGTTTAATCCTGGACAAGGCCACTTCAATTAAAAATTAAGCCCAAGATAAAACAATAATAATGATAATAATAATAATAATAATAATAATAATAATAATAATAATAATAATAATAATAATAATAATAATAATAAAATAAAAAAGCAAGACTTTTCAGCTACGTGGGTGGGCAGTTTTCGAAATCTTCAAATATGTATACTGTGCTCTCAAACAAAACAATGTACCTGGTAAATATTTTGGCCAGTTGTAAAATTATCACCCACAAAATTTCACAAACCAACAAAAAATCGTTAAATTCTTAAAACTTTTAATTGCGTCCAATCCTGGACACTACTGTAGAGACACAAAGCACTGTAACTTGCATTTCATGTTTATAGCTCAATAATTTCTTTTAGATTCAGCGTTTCACATTAGTTACCTCACAACTACTTCTCACAGTTTTCACATTTTGTGTGTCTTGAAAATTCAGTCAGAAAATTGTCAACTTTTTAAGAAAAACTATATTTTCAAGTTAGCTAAGCTATGATTTAGAAGAATCACCTCCAAACATATGGGACGGCATGGTGTTTTGAACTGAACCACAGGTCATATTGTTGCTAAAACGGATGCCGTCGACGGCGATGTCGGCTGTGTACGAGAGACCTGCCACTCCCTCTATTATAACCTGTAAAGAAAAGGAAGAAGGAGAAGGAGAAGGAGAAGGAGAAGAATGAGAAGAAGAAGAAGAGGAGGAAGAAGAAATCAACGTTCGCCATTACATTTGTTAATAAAAACTAATTTCAATTCTGAAATGCATTTCAAAATTGTCGCTTATTCAACCTCACAAAAAAATGACCACGTAGACTAATTAGTTAGAATAATCATGGATAATTATAAACAAGAGCGTAATTCCACGCCTATTCTTTTTCTTTTTCCCGGCAACACAGCCAGAAGCTCTCAATTGGAAGTACTTTCTCAACAACTTATTAAAATTCATACTGTTATTTCCTGACCTGGTAAGTAGCCGTTTACCTGGTAGATCCCATAATAGTTAACCGCCGCGCATCCCAGAGTCCAATTGTTTGTCCTGCGATTTCCATGTTGACTCCAGATTTTAGAGTCACTGCCATTGATTCTAGTGTACACAGATAGGGACTCGATAGTGCTGCCGTACATGGAGTAGAAAAATGTCATCCGCTTTGGGCCTTTCATCCAAGGACTGAGCAGCCTGGCCTTCTCGTCATACTTTCGAGGAAGAGACGTCTCGATGTAGATATAAGAGCCATTTCCTACGAAACGTTGAACACATCGTTGACTTTAATTCCTTGATATCAATAATTCACAGTGTTGAAGAAAACTTTCTTTCTAGCTATGGTTACACGCTCATGGTAGAACCTTGACCAAAATTCTGCAGAATATTGCAAAAGTATGTCTTTGAATTGTCTTGGTGAGCTTAGTTACGAAAAAGAACTTTTATATTTGGCCTTGACTAGTACTCCTCTTACATTGCAACTGAGTTACAGGGAAAGGAACTGCCCCCCCCCCCCCCCCCTCCCCCCGCCCCCCACCTCAAAAAGCGGACTACGATTTGTTATTAAACATTTGATCCCATTGAACTGCAATCATGCAATACCACGAATCAAATTTATCTGATTAAGTGAGTTTGTGTCGTTAATAAATTGACCCAAATAGATTATCCTTTAAAAACAAAGTTAAAATAAAGCAATGCAATATAATGGACTGCAATGCAATGCAATGCAATGCAATGCAATACAACACGATGCGATATATAGATTTCCAAAGTCTTACCCGAGTGATCACTTGTCGGTCCTGTACCCAGGCTTGTAGTCCTCCCTCGCCTGACTAACCAGTCGAAATGGTCCAAACCCTTCTGATTTCGCCAGTTACAAAATGTTCTACGATCAAAGTCACAGTCACCTAAAGTAAAGAAGAAATTCATAAATGAATAACCGAGAGTTAGGACTAATAGTATTGAGGCTTGGAAGAAGGGGGGAGGGGAGAGGGGGGTTATTTATTTTTACAGCAATTGGGAAATCAAACAAATGGATACCCTGGCATT
>JAEMWC010000513.1:602500-627574 GCA_016490735.1 Pachyseris speciosa
GATGAGCGGAGAAGGGAGTGGAGTGAGCGGCCGAAATAAAAATCTTGGTGGTTTTCTGCCTGCACCGCTTGCTAACCTAAGTCTAACAAGAATGACAAAAAGATTTTATAGTTTGTTATCATATAAGCAAACATGATATGTTTTGATGTATAACGCAACATTAAAGCTGCAAACTCGGCGCACATATAAAGTTTTATGTTCGGCGGATTCCTTGAGAGACCTCTGCCATGTTTCGACCCATTGCAGAGGTCTCTTTTGTCCAGCACACTGAATACAAGGAAAAGAGGCCTCTGCTAGCAGGGAATAAGACTCGTCATTATGATTACGAATTATACAAATGCGAAATCTAGTATATCAAACACTGGCCAAAGTGGTACTCGAACTGGAACAAAAAAAAACAACAACAACAACAACAAAACAGGGCATATTGACTTTTTCAAGCCACTGCTAGTTAGTTTACAGAGTGAACATGGTGTAAAACGTTAACCGAGAGGCATTACTTTTCCCGTAGAAAAAAATGTCAACAGTTAAACCTAACTGAGACCGCAGTGTAATGGCTTCCACTTAATGCGTCGGATGTAAAACCACCAGCGGAGTCCTGTAAAAACTAATTCGACCCTGAGTCCACTTCTTGCTACATATCATATATTTTAGTACCATCACAACACCGCTACTCTTACCATACTTTCGTATTAAGCTCATAACGATCTTGTATCCGGGACAAACGTTTCCATCGAGGTATAAGTGAACGCTGGTGTGGCATAAAAATACGACGGAATCTCGAACACACGTTGCGCAATCAAGTAAATGCCCTAACAAACGATCCTCTGCTCAATCCAGAGAGTGAATGTTCAAGCAGGAGGTCAAATGGGTTCGAATCATCCTCAGCCCGATTCACTTCTTCCACCCTACCATCATCACCCCTTTGTCCTTGGTCTTCATTCACACCCTCTCCTGCGTCTTTATCTCCTCTGTTGTCTCCACGGTTTCCACTGCTGTTTTCTACTCCATACTCTTCAACTCTTTCTCCCTGTCGGACTGCAACACTTTAGGAGGTCCAACTTCTATACAGAGATCGCCCAGTGCCTTGGAGACTACCTTGCTTGTTTTGGAGGTAAGTGGCCGTAGCCACAGGTATCTGCTAAATACATCTTGATTTGGCGGATCTAAAAAAAAAAAACGATGTTTAGTTAGCAGAGAAAACTAAGCCTTATTTCTGGAAATACACACCATTCACGGTAATTTTGCAAAGCAAGTAATCGCTATTATTGACTCTGCCATAGAAAACTCGAACTCGTGGTGTAATTGTTAAATACTGCTCCGTTATCAAAAATATAAAAACGACTCCGTCTTACAGGATACTTACTTGAACTGCACTCGCTCGAATTAGTCGGCCAATCGCTCTGTTCCGGAATTTGGCATTCACCATTTCATTTAGCTTGCTTCCAGACAATACACTCTGGACACGTTGATTGCTTATTCCTTCAAACCACTGCCGAAGGCGATACTTCATATTTCCTGGCACCAACACCTTTGCAATACATAAACTCCTTTTTTATGTCATAACGAAGTGCACTTGTTTTCAGCACCTCTTTGCCACTGAAGCAAAGCAATTTCTTTCTGTTGACCGTTTGGACGCTAAATGCTTCCCTTTTTCTCCAAAACCTCAAAAAAGCGGCTTTTTGTGCCTGACGCCCGACAAAACTTCGCAAGTGACTCCGCAAACATTGTAAGACAGGAATCTTGTTTCAACTGCTGGTATTAACCAGGAAGAATAATAAATGGCTCTTGGAAAAGCAAACACGTACTGACTGAAAAGGCAACGCATCGAAAACCTCATAATTTGGAAGAAAAAAATAAACAAATAAATAAATCAAACTCCTGTATTCTGGAGATTGTCGTAGTCCTAATTTCCCTTTAGTTTAATTGTTTTCAGCTTCTAAGTGCTGCCAAACAAGGATCTTTGCATGCAAATGATAATTTCGATGGTTAGAGAATCGCTGCAAGTTTCCTCCAAAACTTTCTGTTAACATACATTTTACCAAAATCCCATTAAATGGTTTCTACAGTACCTTCGATATGTGGCGAGTGTCTTCCGTTTTAGGCTCGATTCTCAGAGGTCATGTCCCGGTGGGAGGGGTACTGAAAAAGGTTAGTACGGGGAGGCTCCGCCCCATGGTCCGACCCCTCACCCTTTTATATACCATTTTTGACAGAAAAGGTACCCCTTTCGTATACCTTCCATTGACAAATGGTACTCCTTTCATATACCTCAAATAGGAAGTCTCCTTGTCATTTTCATGTAGCCTCCAATAAATAAACAGTATAATTGTAAGGTATGTGTGTTCGAAATATTTTAATGAAAGGCCCTTTTAAATAACTAAATGACAGATTTCACTACCCTTTCATATACTTAGCCTCGTGAAATCCCTTCCCTTTCATAGGGGGGGGGGGGGGGGGGGGTCATATATGTAGGCAGATATGTAGAATATGTTAACCCCCAACCCCCTCTCCTAAACTCCTCTGAAATTGGCGCCGTGTTCTACTCCTAACCTTCTGGAACATCCAAACCCTTCCATAAGTGGGAAAATAGAGGGTATGGATATCTTTAAGAAAATACATTGGGTATGTGACTCACCTTTCGCATAATACTGCAAATCCTGTTGATAGGTTATTACAAATCTGGTTAAGTATGTTATTACATATCCGGGTGAAAGTTTATTACAAATCCGGTTAGTTATTTTATTACGTATCCGGTTTATTTTAATTACAAATCCTGTTGTTATTACATATCCGGTTGATTTTTATTACAAATCCGGTTGGTATTACAAATCCTGTTGTTTATTAAAAATCAGCGTGATACAACGTCTCTGGCAAATAAACGCCATATTACTGAAGTTTTTGTTTCTGTCGCCGTTTCCGGATCCATCGCTTCAAGTCCTCACTGAGCTGACCGGCGAGCGTTCTTTCAAAATTGATTGTCATGGGGACTGATCAAAGAATTGTGGAGACAGCCACTTTTAAAAAACATCTTAAGTTTAAATAAACTCGTTCATTATACTTCTGTCTAGAGCCGCATTTGTTTGTGTAAAATTAGATGTTATTGACGTTAGTCGGTATTTGTGTGTTTAAAGAGAAAGATCGATGCTTTAAGGGATTCCATGGCCGTTCACATAATTTTCTCACCCCTCTGTGTGTTAATCATTGTTGCACGAGATAAATGCTCTGTCGACCTATCTTTCGCTTTGCTTCACTGATTATAACTGGATGAAAATCACTGAAACAACCTTAAAGTTTAATCATTAATCTCTTCAACCAAAACCAACTGTGCATACTAATAACTGATATCAGTTTGTTTTCTTAAAATTATTTTCCTTGGAAACATTTCTGATAAGAATTTCGATTGGCTTGCATTTTTTCTTCTTTTTTGTTTCTTGTTCTCCCAATTTAGTTCCAAAACTATGATAATTTTAAGATTTTACATTAAAACAGGACGCAGAAAAAAAGCCAAAGTTCTGTTTTCCAGTAGAAAAACAAGGGTTTACTTACAAAAGACCAGAAATTACTGTTAGTCAGAACAAGAAATTTTGGTGGCTGGATGAGCCAACTGACAGCTTGATAAATTTTCTGCTAGCCATGTCGCCCAATAATACAAAATTTGCACCGCCCGACTTTTCATCGAGCCAGCTCATTGGAAAACAAAGCCGTTTATCAAATTGAAAAGAAGCCGCAGCTGGGTTTAACAAAAGCGAGTATCGTGTGGCACATTTTTAGGTTCTAATGCAAAAAGAAAGCGGTCGGAACGATGCAAACCTCTTCATCTCTGCTTTTCAATTTTGCTTTAAATTTCATGATTAATTCAACCGTTTGAAGTATTTAACATTAGAAGTAGAAAGTTATTATGAATACTGCTTTCCAAATAAAAGCAATGAAAATAATCGACTTATTTTATCTTGAAAAATTGAAGCTTTTGCAATTTTGCATTAAACCTCGTTATCCAATCTAAGTAAAATTCAGTTACGAGTGAAAACCTTCTCTCATAAGCTGAAAGATTGGGGTGTTTTCAAAATCAGGACCTTTGTTAAAATAAATGACGAAATTTGCGATTGTGTTTGCCTTGGATAAGAAAGAACGATATGCAAATTTAAATGAGATTTACCGGGAACAAATTACTTTTCTTCGTCGGGGCGAATAATTGAGATTTTGCGGTCTTCGCCAGGAAGGTGAAATAGCAATTGATAACCAGTACATGCAAGAATAGCTTTTCGGAAATTCACACGGTTCATTAACAGATATGCAAAACAGATATGCAAAATGAAATAACTATAACTTAAGTTTTTATTACAGAATCTTCTCCTGCGCGTGAAAAAACAAATCAGTCACGTCGCAAAGCATGCGAATGTTCCCCAGAAAGGATAGTCAAAACTCTTACCAGTGAGGACTTGCGCGGATCCACTTTTTGCTGCAAGTAGTAATCCATACGTTAACAGGAATAATAATGCTTCTTGGTGAGATATCATCTTGCATGCGGCTCCTTCTTGCTTTAAACACAACCTGTAAAGTCAATGTTTCCACCAGTCACAGACCATAAACGATATTTGTTACTGACGACCACCCGCGGAGAAAAACGCTTAAGCAGTTTTCACCATTTCAAACAGTTCTTCAACATTATACTGCCAAGGGAGTATCTCTAAATTGCTGTCAAGAAACGGTATGCTTTTTAATATTTTATTGCGTAATATAAGCACGCTTTTCGCAGAATCTAATATTTAGCATAATTAATAAACAAACATTGAAGATAACCATGCCGTAGCCTTGTATCAAATATAAGCCTGTCGTTGAGCAAATCTCCAGTAGCTGTTAAGCGTTTTGAACTAATTATCGCGACACTTCTATCATAATGGAATGGCATTTAATTTGACTTCCATTTTTGTCAACTGGTGTAATATAATGCGTTAAAGCATACGTAATTAAAAAAGACAGTCTATTTAAAAGCCGGCCTAGCTGTAGTTTAAAATCGGTCTTATAACAAGTAAACCCTTTTATCTTTGAAAGTAAATTTGCTGCATACTTCTGTCATAAAGTGCTGCAGGGGTGTCCCCTCAGCTGATCATGACTGCTGACGCCCGCAAACGAAATAGATGCAATTTAATTTGCGCAACACTATTATCGGCGATATCATTATTTGAACAAGGCAGCTTTTAAATTTTGTTTTTCCAATGAAACTATGATATGCGCCTTAAATACAATAACATTTCTTTAGGTCACGATAATGCTTTAATAAGCGATGACTGGATTTTGAGCATACAAGCTTTGGCTTTTTCAACGAGGTCTCGGCTTTCCTTGAATCAGTTATAAAATATATGCTTTTATAATTACTTGAAGATAAATTTAGAATTAGGCATAGACCGTTAAACTGCGAAGAATGGCCAAGTTTAAGGCCCCCAATGTTTAGAAACTTCAAAGATGACGAGCAATGAATCTTGATGGACACTATTAAACGCTTAAGGCTTCAAACTTGGCCATTTCGCAAACTTCTTGTACGTGGTTTTTCCAATTCTAGTACTACTTTCAGGTCAGTATGAGTTTCAGGTCAGTATGCAGATCAGGTCACATGAACCCTGGATGCAAAGGGGCCTATTGGACCTATCAATAAGAAGGAAATAAACGGAGCAGAAGTCTATCAGGGAAGTAATAAAGATCCCCGTTGCCAATTTCCAAGCACATTCTACAAAAATAGACTATAAAGATAAAAATAAGATGAGAATGCAGTTTATTTTCCTTCAGAAAGGTCGCCTTTATTTATCATCAGCAAGCAATTATAAGCTTTACGATTTTTCTCCTAAACCTCGGTTGAGTACATTACTGATCAATGTGAATACGTTTTCTTTCTTTAAACCTTTCATCTCCAGTTCCTTTATGCGTTTAAAATATCCACTCTCCCTTTTCATCCTCGACAGGTTTATCACAGTCTCTCACATGACACAAACGGAGGATCGTGTTTCATCATTTAAGTCTGCTGATTGTGAATGATGTATATGAAATAAATCATATATGAACTGCGGAAGCGAAATCAAATGAAGAATGATCCTCGCCGTTGTGAACGTAATTTATGCAATTGCGAAAAGAAGCCTGAAAAAAAATTGCAAGCAGGTCAATTGCGGGTTCATATGTGCCCGTGAAAGATAAGAGTGTGAATGATGTATCCGCAGTTCATATATGATTTATTTCATATACATCGTTCACAATCTTCTCTTTCACGGGAGGATATGATCCTACAATTGACCTGCTTGCAACGTCAGTGGCTTCATAGCTCAGTTGGTTAGAGCATCGCACCGGTATTGCGAGCTCACGGCTTCAAACTCCGTTGAAGTCCTGAGTTGTTTTTCAGGCTTCTTTTCGCAACTGCACAAATTACGTTCACAACTGCGAGGTTCATTGAGTCTGCTGATTATTATGTACATTTCTTGTATAATTAAGCTAAATTTAGAGCCAACTGGAGTAAGAAAACATGGCGACGCACTGTTTCTTTCTTTCCTTTCTTTCAGTTTTATAATGCAAAAATGGATAGATCGATACACAGTAAAGCTTTTGAAGCCGTTCAAAAAGATCGAAATTAGTGTTTTATCAAGTGCAAAACACTCGGCTGCAGCTCGTGTTTACAATGGATAAAACATTCCTTCACATTTACAAAAGAAGGCATTATTAATACATTGTTGGGTTCAACATGCTGCGTGTGTTGGAATACACTCATTGGGTGTTGTTGGAAATATTTAGCAGTGCAAACACGAGCTGCAGCCGAGTGTTTTGCACTGTTGGGCTGTTTTGCACTGTTGCACTGTTGGCACTGTTGGCACTGTTGGGCATTGTTGGGTCCAGCAGTGTTGGGTGCAAACAATAACATCTAACAACCGCGCTAAAACCACCCACTGACACGGTGTGCAAAGGCACCCAACACTGCTGGACCCAACAATGCACATTATTCATTGCCACATGTTTATCACTCAAGGGTATATTACGAAACAACACAATTACCAGCTCCCAGTTGGCTTGTTAGCTCAGTTGGTAAAAATTGCACAGGTATCGAAGAGGTCGTGGGTTCAAAACCCGTACAAGCCTTTCAGGGTTTTCTTTTCACTACTGCTTAACCCTTTAGGGACCAACTAGCTGTACTTATTACTCGGGCTGCGGGCGTCTCGCGCGTCGCCCGGGTCTAAGATTACCGACGGTTCTTCTTTTTCGTCGAGTATCATCCACAAAGCTCACTTCCGGCGTTTCTGCGCAAGCGCTAACTATTTTTAACAACAGTGATGCGTGATGTCACGTATGCGAAAAAATCCTACATCGTTCGATAAGCGTTTCCTTTCTCAAACAATAATCCATCGAAGCAAAACAAGTGTGCTTAGTTTGTTTTTGGAATCAATACACTATTTTTATCACCTCGCAAAACGATAAACCTCTGTGGCCTAAAGGTCACTGTTCTTGCCTGTGACGCAGCTAACCCGGGTTCGATGTCTTTTAGTGGTATATATCACGGGCTTTATTTTTCTGTTTCTCTTTTTCTTGTTCTTTTAGAAATATTTTTTACAAGTGTTATAATTATTGTTCTCAATGGTTGAGCTGTAGGAATATATGTTCATAGGGGTCCAAAGAAATAGACTCCAACACAAGCTAAACACAATGCGTCCGATGTAAGAAAGACAGACTTCCCTCTATTCTTTTGTTTAGCGCTTAGTTAGGGATACAATACTGTTTTTTGCAAGCCAGAGTTTAGGCTAATTGTAGCCTCTTGTTTTTAGTACATTTTGGACATAATTAGTCTGGAGCACTAATCTTCTCGATATAAGGAGTTGCCATGGAAACCTGACGCTGGATTTTCAACACTGTGGGCGCATACTTGAGTGTTACATCACGAAAAGTGGCGGTTGGTGCTACGTTGATCAGTGAATGAGCTTGATTCGAGTACATTTGTCGGTTTATAACCGTTTTTCGAGCCATTATCCTCTGCAAAAACCCCCAGGCTGGCATCATTAAGCTGGAGTGTGGGTAAAGACGAGCCTCTGAAAGAAACCAGAGGTGAGAGGTGGTTTCATGTTGTCTGAGAGGAAGACCTTAGATAAGAATGACCAGGACCAGATTCAGTGATCAGCGGTTTGAATGGAAACATGCGTTTGTAGGGGTGCTCTTCTCGCGGGCTCATAAGACGTCGTTGAGGTCCTTGTTATGGAAGGATTTCTTGTCTGAGAAGCCAAACTTGCTTCGTAGCCAATATGGCGATTCACCAGTGAAGCTGCCTCTCCGCGTCATTTTGTGGACGGATTCCAGAACCTACCAAGGCAATTTGGACTAGGTTTGACTGGCAATAAGTTTATCCGATGCCATATTTTCCTTGTAGGACTGGATGGTCCCACACTTATAAGAAAAAAAAAATTGTAATGGGGAATGGGAGATGTATGCTCGTGGCATCGTTAAAGTACTACGAATTCATTTCGGGTATGAACAAGGCCACTTGATATACGTGAGACTGTCTCCAATAAAATGGCTATAGCGTGGCCCGTGGAACAAGTGAGAGGAAATATTTCAGCCAGATACCAAAGCCTATCCTTGAGGTTTGCTGTAAATGTATGCTTTTGATTTTAGGGCAATGTTTTTTTTTTATTAAAAAGTTGAAAGTTGGTGCTGTTCTTTGGCCAAAAGACTGACATTTTGGGCTTTGTTGCCAAACGAACGGTGATATGCAGCGGAATTCGGAAATTGCAGTCCTCTCGCAGGAATTTATTTGGTCTGCAGTTAGTGAATTCAGGGGAGACATAACAAAGAACATTGGTTCAGCTGGGAACTATTTCTCAAGGTCGACAAGTTCTCTTGCAACCACCGGGCAGATTTGGTAAATCAGCTATTTGCCATGACCCAGTCTTCGAAAGAGAAACAAAAGTATCGTTGCCACACAAAAAAATGAACAGAGATCTTGTTTGTGGTTGCGTGAGGCTTGAAATATTACCGATGTTGACTTTTAGGAGCGCAGATTTCGCGGCTTTTTTGAAGACTTTGTACGACAGCGAAGCGCTGTCGCATTTGTCGATCGACAGTAAAGCATATAACGTGGGAGCAATAGACAGCAATTGTTTCGAATGATCATGCGCGTTAGTGAAAACCCGGCTTGACCAGCTCGAAACTGGACTGTCTCATCCATTTTCTAGGATGAGCGGCCAATCAAAGAATCTCGAAGCCTCTCGCAGTGTCTCCTTCTTCTTCCGATTTTTCTAGGAAGATGGAAGGAGACTCCGCTCGGAGGTTATGTGTTGTGATGATTGCAAAGCACACCAGTTGGTGCCATTCACACATTATCGTAACGTTGTGAGAAAATTTAAGTTAGTAATAACATGAAAGCAAAAGCGGTATTTTCGACGCATATATGCGTTGTTGGTCCGTTAAGGGTTAAGTAGTGTTCATAACTGCGATTAGCATTCAAATATTCAATGCTGAAAATTGTTGGCCAATGATGATGGGAGGGTTAAAGTTTACACGGACCTTATCCCCTAGCAGCGCGTCACAAACACTATATCAACCAACAGCCACTATGCAATGCTGGCTAAAGTGATGCGCTGTTTGAACATCTGCTGTCTGTAGAGCTCAACTGATATTAGACTTGTCTACCTAGAAGAGGTCATCAAATTTC
This sequence comes from Pachyseris speciosa, assembly GCA_016490735.1. NCBI lineage: Eukaryota > Metazoa > Cnidaria > Anthozoa > Scleractinia > Pachyseridae > Pachyseris > Pachyseris speciosa. Next base: position 612,180 of record JAEMWC010000513.1, read on the forward strand.
AGTCTGTGTGTATGTTGACATGAACAGACGAAAATGAGATTTTCCGCATTTGCACATTACTCATGCGGGAATATTTTCTTCCTATTTTAAAGTTAAAAATGCTCAAAAACAACAACAAAGTTGACACCACATTTTAATCTAATGCCTTATCTCTGCAAAACAAGAACGTGAAATAACCATATTGAAGTTTTTGTGAATAACGGGATGGGGAATTTTTCGCTTTCTGTTAACGCCGTTACTACCCAATTTGAGTATAGCTTTACGCACAGCAACTACATTTATTGCACTTGTATTTCTCTCATACTATCCCTCACAAACAAACAGCGAGCGACAATAAAGTTTGAGTCGGAAAATAAATTTTGAATAACCCTGTAATATACGTGGGTGCGTGAAAATCTTCCCTCACTGGGCTGGACAAGTGGGAATAACTTTGAAGACATTGTAACATACACCAAAATCAATATTTCAAGGTGACTCCTTTATTGGTGTTTGCGCCGTTCTTGATTAAGGTCTTCAATTTCATTTTTGACACACTGTGGACTATGCCTTTTATTGCTGGCCTAAAAGGTCACGATTTGACACAAGCCGTAAAGATCGGGTGAAAAACATTGTGTTCCCGAAAAGAAAAGAAACAAAGCAACAGCAATGAAAAAAATGAAGGAAAAGAAAAACAAAAATGACACAACAACAACAACAACAACAACAACAACAACGGCAAAACCAAAAACAAAAAGCAAAAACGAGAACAAAAGCGCAGAAACACAAAATCCGTTAAATTGTTATAAACAAAACAAAACTAAAACAAGAGTCTGAGTCTGTTAACTTGAACGCGGTTCACGACACTGAGCCACCTGGCGTTTCTGTAAAAAAGGCCATTGTATATGATCCGCGCCGTAGTTTTCTTTTTTCCCGTTTAGCAAAAACAAAACAAATACAAAAAAATTAAAGTAGAAAAATAAAATAATAACTGAGAACCGCTTATTTAACCGAAGTCTGTAAACTTGGACGCTTCTAGCTCCTTCATTTTGTGTATTGTACCTTATTGTAACTGTTTACTTCATTTTGTGTAGTGTATGTTGTTGTAACTGTTTACCGTGGAATAATCTTTAAAAATTCAGGACTGCCTAGTTGTTGTTTTAAATACCGTCTACATGTAAACGTGGGAAAAATAAATAACCTCAAAAATTATCTCTATGTACCACAAACCACCATACAGAGGACGGATGGCTGAATGCTTGATGTAGCATATTTTTACCAGCCTATGCAAAACACCTTTTTTTTGCTTCAGTGGTCACGCGAATTATAACAATTATAACAATCAAGCTATACAACTTAGGATCAAATGTATTGGAAATGTATTGCTAAATGATTGGAGTAGAAATTGTGAAGTGACCGTTTACGATTTTGTGCATCGATTTCTGCATGTGTACAGTGATACAGGAAAATAAATTTTGCCCTTGATCTTATCTTAAGTTAACACTACATAAACAAATTAAGATTGTTGTTCTTGTTCTGCTGTCTTCAAAAGCATTTTGAAGACACCAGAACACCATACTCTTAAGGAGGCCGAACACAGTTTCCGAGCGCGCTCTCCAGTCCTTGGTGCTGATGCGAGGCAGCGCGCGCACAAGGATCTGAGACAACAACAAACATGGAGCCGAAAGAGTGATGAGTTTTTTGTTCTAAGGCGGTTTTATATGAGGCATTTTTCTTCTTAAATTGAAAGTAAGTCTTTGTTAGAATGATATGTCAGAAAAAGTCGAATTTAATAGGTTTTTCAGTGTTAACTTAAGAAAGAACCGACGTGAGAACCCAGTTAAATGCAACGCATGCGCAGTTAGTCAAACAATTGAGATTGAACTCTTTCAGGTCCAGTCTTTCCGAAATACGCGTACTTCTCGAAAACTGCCTTTTAGAATTTCACGAAATTTGGCAGGAAAATACTTCAGGAAACAAGAAAGTAGGTTATTGCAACAATTCTGAAATTTAACAGAGGAAATTGCAAATAATGGAGTTATCTTTCAAGGACGGATAGCTAAAAATCGGTCTGCTAAAATATCATTAGAATAGTGTCTATATGTGAGTATTGTGCCAAGTTTGTTTCAGGAAAATGATGGAGAAAATCTAACGACTGAATCTTCCGCAAATATAAAAAGCCTGATTTAAAATTGATGTTTATATTCAGTCACGTCACCATGGCAACGGCGCACCTGTCAGCGTAACTATCAAAATTCGAAAAACTATCCTCTTAACTCATGTCCTACCAATTTTGGGGACCTAGAGTTCAACGGTTTTAGAATAAAAGGCAAATGCAACACAGGTTCCAAAAACCGTGTAAACTGTGTTCGGCCACCTTAAGTTTATCAGTTGTTTACAAGATATACCATTGACTAGGCTGCCTCAAGTTAACTGTGGGAAGCTCTGGGGTAACTCTGCAGAATAAGGTATAAAAACTGCAAAAAAGAGTAGCCCGTGTTTTGACTTATTCAAATTATGATGCTGATACCGATCACTTGTTTGAGCTCCTGGGATGGAAAAACGTAGCTTCCCAGCAGCAAATACAAAGAGCCGCAATGGTCTATAAGTCTCTGCACAATTTAGCTCCAGACTATTTATGTTAAAAATTTGAAAGGCGAGAAAACACGTATAACTTAAGAGACTCTGAGAATAAAGTTAATGTTCCATTGCCGCGCACAAACTATTATAAAAATAGCTTTAGCTATAGTGGTGCCACTCTTTGGAACAGTCTTCCTCGTGATGTAAGACAAGCAGACTTAGACTCTTAGGATATTTAAACGTTTAATGAAAGTTGAGGCACGGAATTCGAGGAAAGCAACTTTTAGTTAGGTCTATGCTTTAAGTATAGTGTTTTATAAATAGTATTTTATCCATGTAATGCATATTTTATAGCTGATGAATTGTTCGTGGATAAAGACTACACACACAACAATTCGCTCATTAAGCTCAGCCTCATGCAATGATCATAATGTTTCCTTTTGAAGTGCGATCTAAATTTGTTTGATGATTCTATATCACATGTCTTTGTAATATCAAGGTGAAGTTGCATCTTTTAATGGAATTGTAGGAAGCCAGTAGATACGCGTGTTGTGCTGTCTGTGAGGAAGATAAACAACCGCAATAAAGGCAAACTTCGTTCAAAGCGGGCCATGACATCAACGCAACAATAATTTTAACCACTTTTTTCTCGTATAATGCATGGCTTTCACACCATACCACAGGCACTGAAGGCAGTTAACTAACGTCACGATGGTTGCCTTCGGTGAAGCAAAGAAATGAGGCAACGAGAAGAATGGATCGATTACGAACGCCTCAAAGAAACCAGTCGGACAAAACTATTCAAAAATAAATGCGCCATTTTGAAGTGACGAATTTTGGTAGTGGAATGTCATGTGCTTAGAAATAAATTGGCGCCAAAAAATTGGTCAACTATAAAGTCGGATGAAATGTGCGCAAGTTAGATTGTAACAAACGTAAAGAACACTCACCAATGAAACGGCCGGCATCAGTTGGGGAGCGTTTATTTTACTCTGGAATAGAAACACAGCATGTAATCCGAATACTTACGTCTTGGAACAAAGTTTTACAGACGTGCTTGATGTCATGTGCATGCATAATTAAAGCAGCAGTAAAACGGAAAAATGCCTACAATTAACATTTTATTAACTGAACAACCAAGGGGCTTAAATTATCTTTAACTCGGTCCTGTATTTTATTGTCTGTCCTTGTTCCACCTGGCGCGTTTTTTTGTTTGTTTGTTTTTTTTTGTTTTTGTTTTGTTTGTTTGTTTGTTTGTTTTTTTATCTTGTTCGGGTCTACCTTTATTTGTAGTGAATATCCATAGAACCCCCATCAACATACCCCTTCAAAGTCGCTGAACCAATTTACAGCTAAGGCCCGTTTCAAACGTCGAACTTCTCACGTGCCGAATCTAATGCAAATGAGAAAGATTGAGAAAGATCTATCGTTTTCTCTCATTTGCATTAGATTCGGCACCTGCATGAGAAGTTCGACGTTTAAAACGGACCTAAGTCGTTGATAAGAATGATACTTGTCAACAAAAGAAAGAAGGAAAAAGGCCGGTTTTGGCGGCGATGAAGGAAAAAAAAAAAGAAAATCAATCGAAACCTAGATTTGCGCGCTTACCGCACTGTATTTTTAATTTTAACGGACGCCAATGCAGGACAGTGCCAAAAGTGTATATTTTTGTTCAAAGACAACATAATCGCATCAAGTAAAGCTAAGAACAAGGAACGTAAGCCCCGATACAAAGCAAGAGGATCTGAGCGCAAGCAAAGAATACAGGACATATGCCAAGTGCGAGCTCGGTTTCGGGGAGCAGAATAAAAAACAGAACGATAAAATAAAAAGATATGGTTCCTTGTGCTTGTGTCATGCTTATGTCGCAGTTACGAATGAATGTGTCTTTAGCCATTGCTCTCGTGTTTACATCTTTTTATGTATGTATTATTATCGTCATTTTATTAGCCGTAAACACCAAAATATGTAAAATAGTCGTCATCATTTTCGAAGATATTGTTTCAAAAACAAAAAGTAAAATTCTCGGATTGCCTATGTTCATCCTGACCAGTTGAATCCAAGAATTGCGGGTGGTCGAATTGAAAGCGTAAACGTGAAACGTGACATATCCACGCCACCTCCAACTCAGTTCTCGCAATTTGATTGGCTAATATCGAAAGCGTATCCAACACAAAGTTGACATAGAGTTTTTATCATTCACAAAAGCATTTCGAGAAATTACCTTGGGAATCAAATGAACGAGATATTGCACAAACGAGATTTTATACAAGCATACTATGTGTGGAATCAGGATTTAAAGGTCATTGTGTTTTTCGAAAAAATAAAAGCAAATAGGAAATCGCCTTTTAGTTAACTCAAGTTGATAGTCCTTGCATTAATTACGCGCAATTTGGACATTTGTGTCTCGAATTTTAATTGAGAACTCAAATATTACATCGTTCACAAAACAAACATTAGTGAAACCCCTACAAAGTCCCTCTTTGAACAAACAGCGTCAATAATCAACTTTTGCTCTACCGTAGTGACGAAGCGTGAGAATTGTTCTAAGAAGTTAGCTATTGTTCGAAGGGTATAAGTAGGGAACTTTAAGTTTCACTACGAGTGCGATACTTTTGAAATCTGACTAGTGTGACGCGTGCTTTACATAATCACTTTTGTTTCTAAATCTCCTTTTGTGTTATTAAGCAAAAGCGGCAGAATGAGGGATCTGTGAAGGTGACTGGCTTTAAGTTTGAAAGTTGTACTTGTACTCGATCTCGTACTCGTACTCAAATCCAAAGTCCCCTAATGTGAGAGTTAATGTATTCGTGGGTATGTTGTGACCTCGTAGAATAAACGTGTTGGAAGTATTCGCTGGCGGTCTAGCTCTACTTGTGTTTCGGGGTGCTACATCTACCTTTGAACGTAATTTAACGTCTTTACCACCTTTTCCTAAGGCATACAGCAAGGATTTTTCAAACAGCGACGCCATTTTGGTTTGAAACCTCAAGCATGCGCTGTGAGACCTCAACAGGCTTGCGTAGAGTTGCTCAGAACTCTTCTCGCCGTCACGCCTGTAATGCATGTACAAAAGAGCTCTGGGGTCGAGAATGCTAGCTAGCTAGAAAATTTTTGACATGTCCGTTGAAGGTTTTAAAATAATCGCCATTAAGTACCATGGCATGAGTTTCACTGTAAATGCATTGTTGTAGTGAGGATATAAAGTGGAGTTGAGGCTTGTTTCCGAACTTAAAACATAATCAACTGAGGCGAAATAGCCTCACTATTCCTTAATATCTAAGGCTGTCTCGCAGTAGTACTATTTACATCAATTTTAGTCCCATAATATGTCTATGTATCAGTGTTCTTGGTCGGCTCGTTTCGATTAGCTCCGCTACACTCGGTTGGACACATGAATTGTAACTGATCCATTTAGGTAATTGCAAATAAAGTTGTTGTTGTAGTTTCTGCTGGGTGAGACGCTCGTGGGCCGCGATGTTCTGCTATGGCCATGCATCAGTTAAGTCCAATTATTAACCTCGCATTCAACTTGTACTGCCAATAACCATAAATTTTAACTTACGAGCCACTCGACCAGCATTTGAATCCGCGAGAAAGGCCTTCTGCGCCACGAGGAGCGTGAAAGACAGGTGGCAGGTAACCTCTAGCCTCGATCGAGAAAGGTTTCAAAATTATTCACAGTGTGAAATCAGTGGAATCTGAGTTTACGGCAGCCCAACATAACACTATCGTGATTAACACCGGAAATGGAAACAGTGGTGATACACTTCCTACGCCTATTTGCTTTCTGTGATGCATTTTCTTTGCATACACAGTGCAATGAAGCTACCCGAGGTTCCACAAAGCACAAAGAAGAACAAGTAGGGACAGGTTAAGGAAAAAAAATCATAAAATAAAACATTGTCAATTAACATATAGCAGATTATACCAAATTTACCTCGGCAGTAATGCCGTCTTTTGCAAAGGACTAGAAGCTTTCATTGCAGGGAGGAGTGGGAATATGCATCACAACAGCACAAATATAACACACTCTTTCACTATCTCTTAAGAATTTCATTGCGGTTATAGGACCATGAACCCTCAAGCTCTAGACTTGGAAATATATAAAGGTAAACTGAACAGACAAACTTGTTGAGCGACAAGTTGTTCCTCCTTTTTTTTTCACCGCAAGTGACCAGTTCAACTAACAAGTCCTTGTGTCTGTATCATCTACGCTCGATATCTGCATCTTACCGTGAATCATGGCTAAAAGGCGCTGCTTTACTTTGAAGAAATTGGAGTTTACGTTGTATGGTTCAGCGATCTCCTGTCAGACGTTATACAGACTCCAAAAAAGAAATCACCAATCTAAATGCCAAAAACCAGACTGTTTAAAGATAACAAAAGGCGAGTTGCAGGTGACTCTTCAGAGATTTATTACAGTCAATATTGCGGCCATTTATGAATAGACCATTAATTGGATCTCCAAACTACAACAACTATCAATCAAGCGTTTTTGTATTCACAAGAAAGCAGATCAGGGCAAGCCAGTCACAGAGAAGAAATATTTAACAATTGATATCCAAAGACGATATTTTCGAGTCATAAAAGTCTCGATTAATACTGTTGACGGTGTGTTTTGGTGAAAAGGCATTTTCAAAAAGCCTCGTTAACAATGCGGTCGAACTAGCTGTTACATACAACAATCGACTCCTTGGCCATTATTCGCAATTGTTATGACTCATATGATATGATAATGACCTTTAGTTGATGTGTTCGCTGAATACTTAAAAATCAGTAGAAATAAAAATATATCATATTTTCTATTCTGTATGCTGGTTTACTTTTTATTACAGTATTGTTGTCCTAAATTCTTGTCTACTTGTTTATATTCACTTCGGTGATCGACAATATATGTTCACTGAGTTCGAATGACTGAGCAGTTTAGCAAGAGTTTGTATTTTGGCAGCAAGTCAAGCCAAGTCAATCTTTATTTTAACACGGTAAATACATCAGGAGAATAAAAGTTTAAATAAATATCACAATATTGTACAATAAGATAAACAGGGTGATGCCTATTCTACAATAACATTTAGAAAAACATATATATATATATATATATATACATACATACATACATACATATATATATATATATATATATATATATATATATATATATATATATATATAATACGAATTCCCGTTTTCCATGTATGCCGTGAATCAACCCACTGTCTGATTCAACAGTTTTCGAAGACCAGTTAAAGATTCCCCACTCCTTACATCAGAGAGAAGATCTGTTCCAGAGTACTGCACCACTATAATTGAAGGCATTTTTACAATGATTGGTACGTGGCAAGGGAACAGCTAGTTTATTCTCGGAATCTCGAAATTCATAAGGGCTAATAGACTTGTCTGGATGAAAGATACTCAGGGACCAGTCCATTAAGCGATTTAAAAACCCATTACAGCACCTTGGATTTGACGTTGGGTATTCAAGTCTCTCCATCCTAAATAGTTCAATAGCAACCTATAATCGGAAAATCTCAAGATGAGGGCGGCGCGATTTTGAAGTTTTTGCAATCTATCAGATAAGGTCTTCCCTCAATTACCCCGGCCATACAATACTTGAATAATTGAAATGAGATTGGACAAGGACGGAGTAGACAAAATTAAGTAATGTTTGATAAATGAGAGGGAACGTTTTATCAAGTTTAAAACACGAGGTGCAGCCTCTTTTTTTTTAGGACTTGATAAAACACGAATTGCGAATTTATTGAACGGCTTAAAAAGCTTTACTGTACATCTATCTATCCATTCTTATAATAAAATTTAGATTTTGGGTTATTTTGGCCTAGAAAATGGATGTAAAATGTAGCCGTGTCTTTATCAGATATAAAGACACTCATTAAAAATTGATTTCTTTCATCTGTATTCCCTTCATGAATTACTAATGCCTTCTTTAAGAGTTGAAGAAGGAATACAAGACCTGATTCTTTTAATGGCACCAATTCCAGAGGAAACCATATTTTACAAGTTCGTCAATGTGGCAATTTCACTTAAAATTGAACAAGAGTATTCTATATTTGGGGAGAAAATAATGACCCTGGTATATTATTGGAAGTACAAAAATCTTACGATGATGCTATCAAGAAAACAAATTGTGCTAAATTTCCTTATATTATTATTTTTTTTTCAAACAATATTTTCCTTGAGTCGCATACAATTATCTTGTGTACTCGTTTGTCACGCACAACTGTACATTGATATTTTCTGTGTATGTAACAATTGTTCCTTTAAGATCTAAAGTTATTATTTTGATTGTTGTCTTATAGATAAGGTTCTCATTCTAAGTAATTTTCTCGCTATTCTTTGCAGTTAGAATGTAATCAATCCTTCGTTGAATCAGTTTTTTTTCCCGTGAGTCCTGATGTCTCGTCGAGGGAAACATCAGGACTAGAGGGAAAACAAAATTAACTAGTTTCCCGAGGAACCATACATTCTTCATACATTCTTCAAGTTCTTTGTTATATACCTTGACTTCAACAATCACAGCAAAAAATCAAACAAACAAACAAAAAGAAAATAAAAACAAAACAAAACAAGACGAACGAACAAAAATGGCAATACAAGAACACAACGTCTTTATTCACAAGCCTGCTGAATGGATAATTTAAAATTATTTCAGGCGGACGTGAGCACGTGCTGAAGATTACGTCACTTTTTAGTCATGCACTGATAAGTGCACAGAAACCATCTTGCAATCGATGCTCTTGATATGAATAGCATTACTGAAAAACGATTCCCCAAAATTACTTAATGTCCCCTGTTGAGTTCTAGCTAGAGAAAGAGTGCGTTCGCTCCAGTTTAAAAGTGAGAATACCTAATAAATTTACATATAAAATGCCAGCTTAACAGTGATGCTTTTAAAGACACCGCCGCAGAATACAATCTAATCCCCATTTACCGATCCACCCAAACATTTAGAAAATCGCATGATTCAGCGTAGAACTACATACCTCACATTTTACCCTGTTTAGAAGCCTTGTAGAAATTAATTATTAAAATCAATGCAATCCACAATGAAATACATTTCAATTTATCGGCCAATAATACATACTCTTTATGCGGATGATTCATTAGCTGTTCACCCAAACTTTAAAACTCTGATGATCGCTAGTGCCAAATACGACAACAAGTTAAAAAAAAAAAACGTGAAACAAACCAACACACAGTACGTAGCTTACATAGACCGGAAGTAATTTCTATTGTTATTCTACGCATCAGCCAGACTACATCTATTTCTAAACTTGTTCTAATGGACCTCTAAAGTACTTAATTAAAGTGCTGCTATGACGAAATTTGCAGAGTCCTAGCTTAGCCATTTTAAAATATAAACAAGAAGGCTGTACGAGAAGAAGAATGCTGTTTACTATTTTCAAATATCTCATTTTGTTCCAGAGATATTCAAGTTTTTAGAATATGCAAATTAGCCAATTGATGACGTCATAAACTCAACCGAATTTTGATTTAATATGATGAAAAAAGATAATAGACCTAATTCGCTTCTACATTTTGTTTTCTCAATTCAGATTATGAGACGATCCTGAGGAGATTTCATCCTTTGTCTTGTTCATTAAAAAGAGTTCTTGCAAGCATGAATATGTCTACATGCACTCTTTTTAATGAAGAAGACAAATGATCAGATCTCCTGAGTATCGTCAATGATCTGAATTGGGAAGACAAAATGTACAAGCGAATAAGGTCTATTTGTATAAGAAATGCTTGATTCTTTGCAGTAAGATATTCTACTAGATATGCTCTACAACATAAGCATACCAGTTTTGTTACCATGGCAACATACTCGGTCTCAGACCTTCCTGATATTAAGAGCATTGCTGGCCGCCTTTGGGGTTCTATTTGATATTGGCCAATGGTGCCTCATCTGCATGATCAAGCAAGCCTATAAATATGTTAGGTCGAGTTCTTGAGCTTGTTAAATGTTTTTCGTACTAAAAAAATCATTAAAATGTTTGAGGTTTGAGGCGACTGGAAAAAAGTGAGTTGCCATGGAAACCGAATTGTTCACAGCCGTAGGTGTGTTGCCTGTAGAACTATTAGCCTACCAAATTTCAATTCTCTTTGCTGCAAACTGACTGATAGCTCCATTTCTACACTTGATGGTATATTGGGTTGAGTCTATGACGTCATCAGTCCTCTCGTTTGCATAATTTTTTAAACACATTTTTTTACACATTTTTCAAACTTAAATATTTATCTCCGGAACCAATACAGATATTTGCCAACGGTAAAATCTTTCTTGGAATTCTGTGGGTAAAAATTCAATGGGTAAAAATTTGATTATACTAGCATTTTACAGGAATTTAACAATGCACGTTGACAGCGCGAAGAAAATTTACGTTGCACAAAATTAATATCCGGGGAGCATATGTCTGAGATAAAAGTCCCGAGGGAATTTTATGAAGAAAGCAAGCCATTGGCATAATTATGTTCATTGGACCATAAGGAACGCAAAAAATGTTGTCGAGAATTTTGAAAAGCGTCAGAGGATATTTATGGGGGCTTAAAAAATGACCTGTGTGATGCTGCATGAAAACGAGGCTAAAAACTTATAAGAGGCCATAACTTCTTTGTAGTCCAAGGAATCTCAACCATACTCTCCAGATGCACTAAGTATATGACGCTGAATGCAGCAATTTAAATATATTTATTAACAAGGGTCACGTGATGGACCTAGCACGAGAACCAGGCTGATAAAAATTTATGAATCTGTATAGCGGAAATCGTGGCCTAACTCAAGAGATATACCAAGTAGACAGCTCTGAAGCCGGTTAAATTGGTTATCACACTTAATTGGCTATAATTCATCACGAGATTGATCTAGTGTGGAAATGAGACTGCCAAGGTTTGCTTGGCCAAACTCACCATGCTATATGTAAAATGACCGGCAATAAGTAACATATGATAAGGTGCTGTAGTCATGAGTGAAAAGGTGGTGAACTACAGTCTTTGTTTGATACGTCAAAAGGAGAAAAGCGAGCAGCTTGTTCACAATCCAAGTTCACATGAAAAACAGCAGCAGTTTGAAGAGTTTTTTTGACTTAGAACCTCGACCTTACGGAGGCAAAGAGATATTCTTGGGAAACCTTAATAGAAAGGACATACGCTCTTTGATTAAGGTATCGGACCCTTTTGTTAAAGAAATTCTTGAAATCTAGTCGGAAGCCTTCTTCGAAGAAACTTTGGCGTCCAAAAAACATTTTGTATGTTCACCGTTGTGGCAGAACTCACTTATAAAAACTGAAAACAAACCCGTTTTTTTAAGGATTGGTTTCTCAAGGGTATAACTAAAGTTAAACATATGATGGACGATAATTTTAAATTTCTATCGCTGACTGCTTTCCAAAACAAATATTTCCTGCAAGTCCCAGATTTAAGTTTTTATGGACTAATACCGGCAATCAACTCTCTTCGTAGGCAAAGTGGAGGAAGTGAAGCTAGTTATAAGAGCTCATTTTTAAAATTTGTAGAGAATTCAAAACCATCCAAATTTGTCTATAAGAAATTAATATCAACAAAAAACGATCTACCAAACCCAAGTCAAGAAAAATAGAACCAAGAAATTAATCTTACACCAGGGCAAGAAATTAATTGGAAAGCAGCCTACGTTTTGGCCTCTAAATGTACCAAAAGTTCAAAACTTATTGTTTTCAATTTTAAATTCTTACATCGACGACTATCGACCAACAGCTTTCTTCAGAAAATAGGACTTCGAGAAAACGATATGTGCACCTTCTGTCAAAAAGAAAAAGAAAGCCTTCTCCATTTATTTTGGGACTGTAATAATTCTCGTTTCTTTTGAAATAATGTTTTTTTATGGATGCAGACCTTCCAATTTGTTAGGAAAGATGACATTCTTCAGGCAGCTACTATGCCTGCATGGGACTGAGACCGGATACTTCCCAATTCAGCCTGCAAACAAGTTTTTGTTTTTTGACAAGTAAATATTTCATCTGGCTGTGCAGGTTTAAAGAACGCAACCCAATGTTCGAACAATATTTAAGATATCTACAACATATTTATCAACCAGAGAAGAATGATACAATTACGCGAAAGAAATGGGAACCTTTACTGCCCTTTTTGTAGAAAATATGACAAACTAGACCTTGCTCTCCAGCAGTATATCTGGCCACTTCTTCAAACCAATAGCGCCTCTGTATTGTATGCACATATGTATCATTACGGGAATTATTGACGTCATCGTTTATCTTTGTCTGGATAGTACAAGTAACTTATATGTGTGTGTGTGTGTGTGTGTGTGTGTGTGTTGGGGAGGGGGGTGGGTTGGGAAGGTGCATGTGTATGTATGTACATAAAACACCGATGATGCTTCGCAACCGAAAAACAAAAAAACTGTAATAGGATTATAAGTATCTAAAGCAGCGAAACTTGTACAATTTTTGCATTGTTTTAGTGTTGTAACGTAAGTTTGTATGTAATTTAATTGTCAGTAAGTAATTATGATGTGCAAGTGAAATTAAAAAAAAAAGCTCACATGAAAAAGTATTGACATTTGTAGAGGAACGGGCCAAATACGGTGTCAGTGACTTAACAGAGAATAAGGCATCATGGCACAGAAGCTGTATACACTGCACTTTTAAGAAGAGCCAAGGACAGGTACGTCACTGTTACATTTGTTTAACAACGCTTTACTAGAAACCTTTTCACGGTTCCTGACACCATGTATTGTTGTCAAGTCAAAAGTTGCACTAAATGTTTGGGAATTGGGGAACCTGATGTCAATAACAACTCACGGAAATTCTCTGACTAATGTAGGAACTAAAAGAGTTGCAACAATTGAGACTAATGGATCATGAAACTTAGTTGTTTAATATCTTTTCCAAGATCTGATAAACAAAAAAATTACTTTTAGGTAAGAGAGGCAACTCGTGGTCCCAAAGGAGGCAAAAAGGAAAGTCAAATCCCGGGGACCGGGGTATTCTCTATAAAGGCCTATAGGGGGAGGCTCCGCCCGAAAGGGGTACCTTTTTCATGCTTCAGGTATATAAAAGGGTAGGGATTAAACGAGTCGAAGTATATGAAAGGGTAGGGAATTATGTCATTTAGGTATTTTAAAGGGCCTTTCGTTAAAATATTTCGAACACACAAACCTTATGACTGTACTGTTCCAATGGAAGGTATACGAAAGGGGTACCATTTGTCATTGGAAGGTATACGAAAGGGGTACCTTTTCTGTCAAAAATGGTATATAAAATAAAGGGTAAGGTGTCGGATCTAGGGGTGGAGCCTACCCGTATTAGCTTTTTTACAGTATCCCTCCCGGGAATCAAAGAGCTTTCGCAGCTTACCCGTTCCCAAACATCGCCGTATGACAAAAATGCTTGCTTCTTTTGTGAAGAGCTAGGGAACGCAAAACAACCTGTACACAACGTTAGCACGTTTTCTGCTGGTGAATCCTTAAATGAAGCTATAAACCTATCAGAAAATGGTGTATTACGAGTAAAACTTCGCACAGCAATAGATGCAACTGATCCACATGCCCGGTAGAAAAACTGTCATCTCTCTAGACATGGGGCTTTATCAGCCAGCAAAAAAGCTCCAGATGGTAACAGATCATCTTCAACATCTTATTCTGCGTCCGAGAGAACGAACTGTGTCCGTACCAAGGTGCCATTATCTGGAATCTTCTCTCACCGCTCGCAAGTAGTAGAGGAATAGAAGCCTTCGAAGAAGGCCTGGCAATCCAATCAACTGACTTTTCATCCAAGTCGCCTTCTGCTCTGCTCCACATGAATTCAGATTTTGTACATTTTTTGAGTAGATACCATACAGAGGTTTTATTCTGTAATTTCAGTAATTAGTTAGTTTTACATTAGTTGTAAGTTATTGTTTTCCTTTTGTTTTGCACGGTCCCGTAAGCTCTTAGCTTTAATTTCTACCGTGGGTAAATAAAGTTATTGCATTGCATTGCATTTCACTGCACTGCACTGTCATGTACTGTATTGTATTGTATTGTATTGTATTGCATTTTACTGAACATTGTGATCGCACAATTGCGCACCATCGGGGCATTTATTGAAGACAGCGGCTTGACACGTGCTAGATAGAGGCTGAGATCTATGGTCCGGCGACAGTGAAACAGATACTTGACGGGAACCATGTCAAGAGAGGTGAAACGGCGCATATAGGTACTCTTCAAACATTATTTCCGCTATACCAGAAGGCTTTCTTTCAGAACACTCAAGAAGATTCAAGGAGCGACGCAGATCTCTCAAAAGAAGTTACTGATGCATACACACAAGCACCAAATGATGAACTGAAGGAAGCAAACTATAAGTTGCTAAAAGCTGTTGATGAGCAGCAAGGTCTTGTGGAAAGATGGTAGAATTTGACGCAACACGAGATCAGCACCCGTTGTCTAAGGTGACGAAACAATAAATGCGCATGGTTATGAAGATCCTTCAGTTTATCAGAGCCGTGGGTACAGGTGACTGGAAACTACACCTTCAATCTCTTCAGGTCTTCACCAAATACTTCTTTGTCCATGATTGCCTGAATTACGCCCGAATGATAACACTGTATCTTGCAGGAATGAATTTTACCACAATTTTTTGTAATCGCGCAATCTGATTGGCTAATTTTCCGTTGTCGATAAGAGTCTAGACAACGCTGCTCGCGTCAACTTGTCACGCAATGTTTTTTCCGCCCTCAAACAAGGACGACTCTACATCAATTTTCCCTATCTTTAATCTTGATATATTTAGCGACTTTAAAGATGATTTACAGACCCTTCTGCGCAGTCTCCGTGCCCA
>JAEMWC010000514.1:0-52500 GCA_016490735.1 Pachyseris speciosa
GATTACGCACGAGTACATTCCACAACAAATTCTGTAGAGGAGGACCCGTCTCCAAACACTCATTTCAATGATGAACTCTGTTCACTTGGTTTTTGTTGACGCTTCAAATAACAATCCTAAGTTTTGTCGTTGTTGCTGATTCCCTTTTCACAGGTTTATGCGGGATGTAGAATGCTCTCTCATTGGGTTCCTCTACCACTCTTTCAACTATCCCCTCTTTTAGCTGTTATTGAATGATCTCATCGTATTTGTAAATCATGTCTGGATCCCGCCGCAACCTTTTTTACTAGTCTCTCTAGTCTTGCAATGCTACCATGTTCGTTTGTGAGTAGGCGTCCATGACCTGGCTTCCACAACAACCCGCTTTCATACAACCTTCCTCACTCCGGTGTAGCGCTCAATGAATTCACCATACATGCTCCCCTGATCTGTTTCTGGTCTATCTTCGAGTCCTAAGACATCTAAACTGCAGAGTTGCTCATAGTTCTGCTGCTGATGATTTTTTCAAAGTAAACATTAGAGAAGGCCTGTTTCTTTACTGGAGGGCATCATTGGCCACCCTAGGTACCTTAGTGAGCTCAGTAATAGACTCCAATGGTTTACCAATCCTTGGTTTCGTCTTGGTTTTGATTATTTAGTACTTACTGGCGCCAAGTGTGAGGTGGATGGGCAATTCACTTTTCTTGTCTTGGTCGTCCATAACCACTCCTTCCAGGTGAGGATACTTGCTTATCAGTTCTTATAATGTGGGTTTGAGATGGTGAGTAAGACTCCCTTATCCACCTTGTTGACCTTTGTCGTCATCTCAAACTTTCCATCGACACTAGCAAACCTTCACTGTGTAGCTTCATACTTTCTGGATTGTAGAGCAAAGCATCATTTCTATCTGTTTTTGTTCAACATTTGCTGGACACTTGTTAAGCCGTTCAACTAGAGCATCTGACGCTTATGAACTACCAGCACCTGTGTCCAGTAATGCTCTACACTTGATGCCATCGACTACCACCACCACCACTGATATAGATGACCGAACCCTCATGATCACCTGTCACCAGCATCATCTGATTGTTGCTAGGCAACCTGTCACAAATAGATGTGTGATGCCTGTTGCCACAGCATTGACAGGCATTTTTGCTGTGACACTCTTGCGCTTGACGTCTCATACCCGTGCAGTTGAAGCACAACTTCTTGTCAATTAAAATCCTCCTGCGCTGGGAGATGTTAGGGAACTTCCCACACTCTGCAGAGCGATGATCTTCACCATTACAATAAACACAGACATGCCCCACCTTCACACTTTCATCCTTTGTTTGGTAGGCAGGAGTTTTCTTGGGTGGATAGTGGTTTCAAGGATGATGATTTGATGGATACGAAGTCGATGAGCCTCGAATAGGTGGGCCACGGTTTGGTGGACTGCGGATTGCTGGGTCACGGTTTGTTGGACTGTGAATTGGTAGGTCACGGTTTGAATGATCACCGTCTGGTGTGCTTGGCATCTTATCCTTACTGGGAATAGGATTACAGTCGCACCACTTTCTCAACGATTCGATTAGTTCTGGAAATCCACACTCTTGCCAGTTATTATCAAGACAAACTAGGTCTGCTTGAATGTTAGGAAGCTTATCAAGCGTTGCATGCACAAACCCTCCAATTTTCTTAACCTTCCCCATGGTCTCTAGGACTTGTATGTGACTTGTTAACTTCTCATGGATTTCATGTATTTTAGCAGGATCCACACCATGAATTGTGGACAGTCCAATAATACATTGCATGTGTGCATTTGCCACTCACTGGGTTTACCATACTTGGCTTTTAGAATACTTTTTTCCATTCATACCCTTCGGTTGTGAAAGGAAGGCCGTCGATAGATGCACAGACACTGGGTGCCAGTAACTCTTTCAGGTAAGAAAACTTCGCTACTTGGGTAAGTTTGGCTTTGTCAATTTCAGTTTCAAATTGATTCCAAAACCTTATCCAACCAAGAAAGGTTCCTTGAACCTTCGATATCTCACGCTTTGGTAGTTTTGCTCCAACACTGCTAGAATTCGCTGAAGGCCTTGCGCACAGTATTGGTTACCAACTCCGTTACAAAACATGTAACGCTAAATAATGAGCTAGAATTTAAGATTTCAGGACAACTGTAATAGTTTGAAAACAGGAATGGAAATGAAATTTCATGTGCATTTAGCTGGCAAAAAGAAAGCATTGAAATTCCTTTCCATTTTGAGTTAAGAACAAAATAAAAAACCGTACTCAAAAATTAGCGATAAAAACAAAAGTGAACGTGATTGTGATTTTTGAGACAATTTTTGCTTTTACGAAAAATTTGACCCCAAATCCACGAAAATCGAGATGCACATTAGTTGAACAATCCCCTCGAAAAAGTTCATAAACGGAAACTAAATAGTTTTAGAGTTTAAGTGATTTTTTCAGCGTTACATAGGTAATTTTCAAGCTAAATTTCGACAAAAGGGTCAAAATGCAAAGCGTGCATTTCGCCTAGCGTTTGCATACTTAGTTTGATCGATAGTTTGGTTCGTTTGGTTCGTTTCGTTTGAAACGTTTCGATAGTTTATAAATAGCACTCGACTTGCTTCGTTTGAATCGTTCGAATAGAATGCATGGAAGCTTTCAAGCAAGTCATATATTTCTGATTGAGGCCCCAGCTGTTCATACGATGGGTCTTATATTGTCCGTCTGAGTTTCAAACCTTTTCACGTCGCAATTTTCGGAAAGTTTGCACGTCCCTGTCGGCGAATTCGTCAAGAGTCACTGATATCAATTTTTCGGAGAATGTTTAACGTAAATGGATAGACTAAAGTTCTATTTTTGAATAACCATAAACTGAATAGACTTGTAATTGATCAGCTCGAAGGGCTGGAGGTTATCTGATCATGACACACTCGAATCGAAAATGAAAGGAGCAATAATTATTTTCTTTTGACCGGTGAGGTTATTTCTTGTATGAAGACGCCCATGTGAGAACGAAATGCCACGACAAGATTCAAGATTTTCCTTGCTGATTTTTTGCTTTGTTTTTTAACCGAATACTTCAGAATTTTCTCACAAAGGTCAGATAAACATCACAGAATATGCAAATTCCTGTTCGGCTTTCAACCGGCTTTTCCAAGAACATGAAATTTAGTCAAAAATTACTTTTTTTGTTTGGCTTTAAACAAGCGCTGTTAGTTAGTGTTTTCATCGTAGCAAATAGGTAAACAATGCCGGCAAAAATACTCGAAAAAATATCTTAGTGCCGTCAAATCCGCCGAATGATGAAATATGATCACCCCGGTTGCCTAGCACGTGACGTCTTTCGGAACTCGCATGTTGACCTCAGGAGTGTGACTCGTACTATAGCCGCCTGATTTCGCTTTCGCAAAGAAATTAAAAAAACACTCTGCAAAAAAAGAATTTTTTACCGCAGAGTGGCAATTCAATCGGAGAAAAAGCATCGCTTTCCTGAAACACACAACAGTCTCACCACCGCACAAAACCATTTGAACGCTTGAAACGCTTCAGACGCTTGAAACCGTCTCCGGCTTTGAAACGTTTCAAACGCTTTCTTGTAATCGTTTCAAACGATAGATGCCGCGAACCAAACGAACGATAGCAAATTCTAAACGCTACAAACGCTGGAAACGAAACTGAAAGTGCATGGTTTCGGATGAAAATGTAACGCCCCCGACAAAAATTTTGATGAGTCCGCTAACTTTGCTGTGTTGTTACACGCAGACCAAGCAAGGGAAAAGCAAAACAAACATCAAAATAAATAGTTGATACAATAGAGAAACTTTTAGGTTTTAGTTTTCTAGGCAATTCCTCCACAGCAAAAAAAAAATAACGGCTAAAAGTCGAACATTGTCAGTAATTGGGGATTGGTAACCAATACCGTGCGCAAGGCCTGAATCCTCCAACGACGTTTTCATTGATTTCTCGAGTTTCGCCCGCGCGTGAAATTTAGCCTTTTCCAACTCGATTTCCTCATCTAAGATTCGTTTCCATTTTTCTTCTTTGCGTTTTCCCTCTGATATCAGCGACTGCATGTTTTACTTGTTTGAGAGTCCCTTCAAAGTTACTGATATGGGGTTCCAGATTTTCGGGCCAACTTCTTATCTCTGTGCACAGTGTCCTCGTCCTTTTCGATTCGCAACTCCTGAACTTGCAATTTAAGCTGATGCATTTTATCAATAATAGATTCTAAAGCAGTCCCATGTCTCTCAATGGCCTTTCAATCTTCGGTTTCGAGTATTTTCCCAGTATCGTCTAGCATAAAGTTAAGCATTTTCAGCTTACCTTGGATCTTCTCTTGCAATGTTTTGATTTCGCTCATGATGACATTCAGTTGGTAAAAGCCTTTGTTTTTTCAATTCCTCTTGTCGCTTGTTTTAGAACGCTCCTTTTCTACCAAACAGTCCTGGCAGGGTCACCACTTATGTCGCAGTGATTCCTTGACACAGTTCCACAACGGTTAACTTTTCAACACATTTATTCACATCGCAAGTCTCGACACAATTTCCCTCGCCATCTTCCACGTTTTTCCTACCGCGTCCTCACTCGACCATTCTAAACCGGTTTCTTGTGAGGTCAGTCCCTCGCGTCATGCAATTGTCACATTGCGTCCTATTTTCATTCCAACAATCTCGAAATTTTGCTTTCTACGCATGCCTGATCTTGGAAAGCTAATATTAAGCATCAGGACCAAATAGCGCGATGAACTCCACCAACAAACAGAGTTTTGAAAGTTTGGTTCTTTTTGGCTAGAATCTGGCCAGAAAACGGCTCAACGAGCTTCGAGCTTGTTTTATGGTAAAATGCTCAATAGTCAATGGGTTAATGAGTGCTTTCCGAGGCAGATTGAAATCTGAGTTTCTTAAGGAATATCTCCCATCACAGTTTGCTTTCAGTGTAAAAAGTTCCTTTTGACTTGGAAGTTGATTCTTCTTTGCCTTGAACATGAGAATTGCAATTTCCTGAAACCTTCTGTTGACCAGTGAAGTGAGTTCAGCCAGCCTCAGCAGCTCATCATAGGAGACTGATTCATTGAAATGCCAAATGGTACTGCAGTAGGTCAAGTGAGGCAATATGGCAGCTTTGTAAAGTTGAAATTTAGCACGAGTGGGTATAAAAGCGAAATAATTAATCCGAAAAATTAAATACAAAAAGTGTTAAAATTTTCTGAGGCGAGGATTTGTTTATCAGCCAATACATGTGAACCACCAAGGAAACTACTTCATCTCTTCTATTGAGTTCACAGAAAAGCAATATGGTGGTTATTTGGAATAGCCTGCTCAAGACTTAAGATGTCTGGAGTAAGGCAATGTATGTTTTTATATGATATTCATTACCACTGTCAATTTAGAAAAAAAGTTTGTGCTATGTGAATAAGAAAGAAATTTAAACAGATTCAATACATAAAGATGGCATAGAGGCGGCTCCATTAATTCCCAATTAATTGTGAATAGTGATCAACATCTAGTTTCTCCTTACAATACCACTTCATTACTGTTAATTTTATACCAGTCAGACAAAAAAAAACAGGAAACAACAATGGAAGGTTGTTTTTCTTCTTCTTACCAACATTAAATAGTTGGAAAAGTGGTGGCATATATACAATGATTAAACAAAAACATATCAATAAATTTATCAAGTCCAAATATTGATTCTGCAAGTTCAAGTAAATTACTGTGGATAATTTCATTGTTCAGTGATTCATGCAGTTAATTCAAATTAAAAAGTTTGGTTTCAGGTATTCACCTCTTTGAATGCTATTGGAGTCATGATTGTCATGATTGTTATGTAATTATGTAGTTGTCAAAGGTAGTTTACTTAATTAGCCAATCAATCACACCGTTTATATCAGGTTACAGTTTTGTACTTAAAGGTTTAGACACAATAGAATAAATCCATTCTTCTATCCAAACTTCTGGTCTGATCTTAACAATGATCACCCAATCTCAGGTTTGGTATCAAAAGTCCAGAAGCTAGTTCAACATGCTATTCAGTTACATGTCAACTTTGACAACCTTAACTTCAAGATCCTTAGATCCAAGCCAATCATGTTTTCATAATTCACTGTAACACAGATGTGCACTGGATTAACCAGTACATTATACAGTTTTAAAGGCCACAAGCAAATTCTACAGGATTGGGATGATCTGGATGTGATAAAAACAAAAATGATGATAACATACACATTGTCACCCTCTAATAATTTGTAACCTTTTCACAAAATTAACCCTAAATTGAGGGTGGGACAAGACTAAATAAGGAAGGTAACTACATTCTTGTTTACAAAAAACACCTTCAAATATAATTTAAAATAAAATGCACACAATTTTATTTGTCACATCTTTTGGCTCCAAAGCATATTATTTGGTTACAGCACTCTGCTTGTATATAAGTTGGAAAATGACTAGATTATTCATGCACATGTAGTATAATAATTATTGTAATTGTCATCATAAACACTTACAAGTTGGAAAATGAGTAGATGATTCATGTACACGTAATATAATGGTGATCATAAAATTTGTTCACTTACAAAGCCTTATAATACTGAAGTAACTGAAATGACATAAAGATAGATATTAAATACTTGCCACTCTATAATGAGATGTGCTTTAATTATCAATTAAGATCGCTCGCATGTTGCGTCTCCCTTCTTCGCAATCTAATAACTTCTGCAATTTTTCAACAAATGCCTCGGGGTGGCCATAAATAATTTATGGCCACCCCGAGGCATTTGTTGAAACTTCGACTGCTTGATTTCTAACCACTAAACAGGTAATCGTTCAGCTTGACTGTTTGACATCACATCAATATGGAAGCTGGTACATGTAAGTGCCATCTGAGTTGTTGATAATCCGACATCCGAGTTGTGAAAATCTGACAACTGAGATGTTGGATTCTCAACAACTCGGATGGCACTTACAAGCATCTGTACATCAAGGCGTTTCAAACAACCAAAATACACTGAAGATTTAGCTGCTTCAAACTACGATTCAAAAACAAAGGGCAAAAAATGAAAATTCAATGACTTGCCAAAGCCTGTTGACAAAATAATTCAAGTGTATTTCCTTAAAACAACAATGTTCCTTATTGCCTCTTTCTGTTGTACACATAGGGAAGCACAGACAAGGATTGCCCCGAATCCTGCCACAATGACTGCCATGACACTCACAGACAGTATATAGAAACATCACAACTGCTTACATAAAGACCGGAAGTCCTAGAATGCGGGACTGAAAATTCTTTGTTTCCTGAGAGCCTTTCATTTCTTGTGCAAAGGCCCTGCCGGCTAAGAGATGCAAAAAGGGCTATGGGGACAAGAATGGGATTACTGAAACTGGACATGAAATGATTGACAGGGAATTACTATTTGATAGTGTGACGTAGACTATAAGTTTGGTGGTTAAAACATTGATTAATAACAAGACGAAACTTATGTGGTTGAGGTCTTGATGGGTAGTTTGAGTTAATCACATTATGTTTGCCACTCGCCTGGTGGTTGAAAGACATCATTAAGTCTGGATGCCTGCAAGTCCCTAAGGCTTGTGAAAGAAACCAGAGTCCTTTTCCCTATGCTTTCCAAATCATGAAGACTCTTGTTTTTGGAGTACAGATTAGGAGCCAGGCAATAGCAAAAAGTCTGAAAGCAACTCTTGTCTTAAAAGCAGCACATAGTTGCTAGTCTTGGCCCATTTGCCAAAGGTTGCTGTGCTAGAAATTGGGAAAGGAGAGTTGTCTTTTGACTTAGGCTAAAAAATCTGATGTATGAAGAGGTGTTGTCTGCATTCGTGTCAGGCCATTTTCATACCCACAAGGCCTTGCGCACGGTATTGGTTACCAACTCCGTTACAAAACATGTAACGCTAAATAATGAGCTAGAATTTAAGATTTCAGGACAACTGTAATAGTTTGAAAACAGGAATGGAAATGAAATTTCATGTGCATTTAGCTGGCAAAAAGAAAGCATTGAAATTCCTTTCCATTTTGAGTTAAGAACAAAATAAAAAACCGTACTCAAAAATTAGCGATAAAAACAAAAGTGAATGTGATTGTGATTTTTGAGACAATGTTTCCTTTTACGAAAAATTTGACCCCAATCCACGAAAATCGAGATGCACATTAGTTGAACAATCCCCTCGAAAAAGTTCATAAACGGAAACTAAATAGTTTTAGAGTTTAAGTGATTTTTTCAGCGTTACATAGGTAATTTTCAAGCTAAATTTCGACAAAAGGGTCAAAATGCAAAGCGTGCGTTTCGCCTAGCGTTTGCATAGTTTGATCGATAGTTTGGTTCGTTTGGTTCGTTTGGTTCGTTTCGTTTGAAACGTTTCGATAGTTTATAAATAGCACTCGACTTGCATCGTTTGAATCGTTCGAATAGAAGGAATGGAAGCTTTCAAGCAAGTCATATATTTCTGATTGAGGCCCCAGCTGTTCATACGATGGGTCTTTATATTGTCCGTCTGAGTTTCAAACCTTTTCACGTCGCAATTTTCGGAAAGTTTGCACGTCCCTGTCGGCGAATTTGTCAAGAGTCACTGATATCAATATTTCGGAGAATGTTTAACGTAAATGGATAGACTAAAGTTCTATTTTTGAATAACCATAAACTGAATAGACTTGTAATTGATCAGCTCGAAGGGCTGGAGGTTATCTGATCATGACACACTCGAATCGAAAATGAAAGGAGCAATAATTATTTTCT
Organism: Pachyseris speciosa; assembly: GCA_016490735.1. Classification (NCBI taxonomy): domain Eukaryota; kingdom Metazoa; phylum Cnidaria; class Anthozoa; order Scleractinia; family Pachyseridae; genus Pachyseris; species Pachyseris speciosa. The sequence continues at coordinate 8,717 of JAEMWC010000514.1, forward strand.
TTTGACCGGTGAGGTTATTTCTTGTATGAAGACGCCCATGTGAGAACGAAATGCCACGACAAGATTCAAGATTTTCCTTGCTGATTTTTTGCTTTGTTTTTTAACCGAATACTTCAGAATTTTCTCACAAAGGTCAGATAAACATCACGGAATATGCAAATTCCTGTTCGGCTTTCAACCGGCTTTTCCAAGAACGTGAAATTTTGTTTGACTTTAAACAAGCGCTGTTAGTTAGTGTTTTCATCGTAGCAAATAGGTAAACAATGCCGGCAAAAATACTCGAAAAAATATCTTAGTGCCGTCAAATCCGCCGAATGATGAAATATGATCACCCCGGTTGCCTAGCACGTGACGTCTTTCGGAACTCGCATGTTGACCTCAGGAGTGTGACTCGTAATATAGCCGCCTGATTTCGCTTTCGCAAAGAAATTAAAAAACACTCTGCAAAAAAAGAATTTTTTACCGCAGAGTGGCAATTCAATCGGAGAAAAAGCATCGCTTTCCTGAAACACACAACAGTCTCACCACCGCACAAAACCATTTGAACGCTTGAAACGCTTCAGACGCTAGAAACCTTCTCCAGCTTTGAAACGTTTCAAACGCTTTCTTGTAATCGTTTCAAACGATAGATGCCGCGAACCAAACGAACGATAGCAAATTCTAAACGCTACAAACGCTGGAAACGAAACCGAAAGTGCATGGTTTCGGATGAAAATGTAACGCCCCCGACAAAAATTTTGATGAGTCCGCTAACTTTGCTGTGTTGTTACACGCAGACCAAGCAAGGGAAAAGCAAAACAAACATCAAAATAAATAGTTGACACAATAGAGAAACTTTTATGTTTTAGTTTTCTAGGCAATTCCTCCACAGCAAAAAAAAATTACGGCTAAAAGTCGAACATTGTCAGTAATTGGGGATTGGTAACCAATACCGTGCGCAAGGCCACAATTCATTGTGACCACAGAGGGCGCTATCACCTTGAAAAGTTCTCGAAGGCGACTGGAAATGATTTTCACTCGGCTGTGGTAGAAAAATTCTTACTTAAGAAACATTACAGAGAAGTCATTTAAGAGTGAGAAATCAACATGCAATGTAATGAAAAGTTGGTCCATTTTTGACAACCTGAGTATCAGAGCAGGGACACATGTAAGTTTCATTGCTGGACATGAAAAAATGTTCAAAAGTGCAAAAGTCGTGATCAGCTGTCTGGTTATGTAAACACACGTAGAGATAAACTTGAAAGCTGGCAGATTTTTAACATATAAATCATTTTTACATCTATCACCTTGGTTAGTTTGCTTCTATGGCATCTTACAGTGTAGTTCGCTTACATGGAGTCTTGCAAACATCAGCAAAAAGTATTTTCATGCAAGATTAACAACTAAAATTATTTCAAGGGAGTCGTGTGATGCATGAAAGCCCATTGTCTGCGATCAAATTTCACACTTCAATACATGTACATGCAAATTTTCTATGTTTTCAAGCCGAGAATAATTATCTTCAGAACTAGTTTATTTTTTGTCCAAATTCTTTCATTGTCATCATTAACTTTGATTTTAATACCATTTTCATTCCATATTTTCCATTTGACAATGAAAATGAATCCTTTGACAATGTTTCTCAATGGCCAAAACCATGCAAAACTTACTATTCTGAAAGCTCTGTTTAGAATACGAAAAATGACGGAAAATTAGCTGACCTATACGCCGCTTGTTTCAATCAAACAACCCTCTTCGACACTGTCCTTATGTCAGCGAAAGCCTATGCAAATTACTTTAGGTTCAACTAATAGAACTGTGGGCTGTTTATAACTAGAACAAACCATTTAAGCACCGATTCAGACTCAAACAATGCTGCTAACTCTGACTTAAACGTCCACGCTAAGCCTGGCGCTGTGTTCAAGTCCGGGAAACTCTCTGCATGGTGCATTATGTCTAATTGAGTAGAAACATTTCATGTTTTCTGAGGTCAGTTATGAGCACTCGGAGCTCAGTTTTCTTTTAGTGGCAAACTGTGTTGAATATGTGTTTTTGGCCCATGTTTTCTCGAAAACTAAGCACACAAGAGTGAAAAACATACAGGGCAATGTTTCTCTATTGAATCAAAGGCGAAATGCAAAAATTCAGCTTATTTAGACCACATCTAAAAAATCACACATCGGCCAAAATCGTCACATACACCCTTCTTTCACTGAGCCCTTCAATTACTACTACAAAAGCAATCTACAATCTATACTCCCTGGCATATTGCAAATTTTAACACAGGGTGATAAATTTAAAACAATTTTGCAACACCACTAAGTATCTTTACTTGTAGGGACAACAGAGACCATTTTACAGTTAATGTAAATAGGTAGAGCTAAAACATCTGGCCAAGTTCAAGTGGGAAAATTCCTACATTATCCATGTCATCTAAAGCCCTAAAAATCCCAAGAGAAAAGTGATAGGGCTGTAGTCCTATCAGCCCCTCCCCTCCACATTCCCTGACCTGCCATAAAATATCTAACTTCTGAATCTTAGTACATGTAGGATGACATATCAGTGATGAGTGATTGCCAAATATGGTCAAAAGAAAGTCGTAAAGTGATGACATCATCATCATCATCATCATCATCATTTTATTTCAATAATTTGACGTTTACAATTTATAAGAAATACACAACCCGCATGTAGCAATGCAAAGCTAATCAAGGTGGGTTGTGTAACTTACTGTGCTTTTCAATAACATGTGAACTCTGAAGTTCAAATCTCAACTGACAACTGCGTTTTTCACTGCCATCAATCAAATTTCCAGCAGCTTCTGACTACTACAATACCAAGAGACGATCAATGAGTGGCTCAAAGCAATTATTTCAAACATATACTGGATAAGTCTGCAGATTTCCTTTTCGATTCTTAGGACAGTCAATCGGGATAGTTTCTTTGAGAACCTATCCATTGAACTTCCCAACACAGATGAAACATACGTGTAATTAGTCGACAAAGAAGATGATCAGAGATGATCAGATCGGGCAATTCCCGAATCTTCTTGCATGCTTTGGTTTGGTGAGTTTGGTGTGTTTCAGCGATTTTATATTTTCATTTCCTTTAGCGAATAAAGAATACGGGACTTATAAGTCTAAACATCGCATTTAGCACCATAAAACTTCAATGCCTTTAAACAGTTGCTTCGGTGGTATGTAAATGCGCCAACCTAAACAATGTTTCATAAGTTACAGGTGTATTTCCCTATGAACAGAGGTCTCTAGCAGCAAGAAGTTTACTTCATAACAACAGTTGTACCATTTACCCACAAAATATGAACATAAAAAAAACTAACAAGGAAATACAATCATTTTTAACTGAAAAACCAATTTTATGCAACCATCTGCTACTATGAGGACTCTTCGAGCGATGTTCGGAAAGTTCGCGTGCATATGCAAATTTACCGAATTGTGCACGCAATTTGATTGATGGAAGCCAAAATGCGGTTTGGCAGTTTGCGCTTGAATTCCACATGATTATGAAAAGTGCATTAAAATCAAATTTAGCAAAATGGTCACAAAAACTAAAGTTGTGCAATTACATGTAAGGGATTCGTTCGGATATTTAGAAATTACATGATAAGAAAGGCCTACTTGCCAAAAATTGGTATTTTCTTCTGTCTTGACTCCATACAAATCATTCTAAATTATGAACTGAGTCAAATTTAGAATGATTTGTATGGAGTCAGCAGAGCATAACAGTGCTAATATCTCAGAGCCAATTTGCTTTAACATGCTGATTTTTGACAAGTTAGCATTTTTCATCTTGCTCTTTCTAAAAATGTCAACAAATCCCATAATTTCACAAATTTAAATATTTGTGACGTCACACTTTAGGACTCTAATGACTGGTTCATTACTGCTGAGTAGTAAGAAGCTATACTTACGGTTAATTCAACTCCAAACATTGTGCCATTGCATGCCACTCCTGGTAACCCTCCTTTGTACCACACGACTCCCGGCAATTTCTTGGAAATGCCTTTCACATTAACGAAAACTCTACTTCCCTGTATAATTTTTTCGCCAAACTCGAGTCTACCTCTATCCATGTATGTTTGATACCTCTCTTCCGGTGAAGAGATGGCCAAAAGCAAGTTAGCGTCCTCTTCTGTCAGTCGCATTATACAATCCAAGGCACATTCGAGCTTTAAGGACTTTCTTTCAATACCACCAAGAGCAATTTTCGAAGAATCTTCTGGCTGTTCAGCTTCGGGAAGAGCCTCTAATAACTCGCCTCGTAACAATTGCGTTGGTATTTCTTTCGTTGAGAGACCAAGCGAAAGTATGCTTCGCTCTACGGTAGCTCCCACACGATCCTGAAGGAGTACAAACTTACGAGAAAGTTCTGCCATACTGTTTTTTTGAAAACTAATTGATCAATCTTAAGGCTGTAATGTATTGGCACGACTCGCATTGATCCTGGGCATCCATTTTGGACGGAAGTACACTGGGAATTTACCTGCCTCGGTTTCGTGTCTTTATTCTGAGCGATTGACATGACGTAGGGCGCTATTTTCGGACGATTCAAGAATTCGTCACACGCGACGCTTTCATGGGAACACGCGCGCGCTTCACGCGGGTTTACCTAAAAGATGGAATCCGGAATCCGGAATATAGAAACTGGAATTAATAATTAATAAGAGGGTTAAAAGAACCGAATAATAATAATAATAACAATAATAATAATAATAATAATAATAATAATAATAATAATAAATAAAGATAAAAATGTCTCTTCACACTACGACAAAAGGAGTTATACTCAGTTATGTTTCTAATAGCTACAGGGAGCTTATTAAGTTGCTGCCGAGTGCTGAAAAGTTCCCGACTCTCTCGGAATAGAAAGGACAGGTGCAATCGAAGATCTTAAGCTATAAGCACTGACCATGAAGACGATAGATGTCTTACAGGAGGAGGTAGGTGACAGGAGTGAAGTCTTAGTCTGGGACTAAGTTTTTCTTTCCAGTTGAGTCGATGTGGAGGGATATAAGGATAACTATTAAGAAAGACCGTATGCAGGATCATTAAATGCAACTTAAAGAGCTGATCCGTGAGATTTTACACTAGTTTAACCTTAAGAAACAAACAGGCCCATGCAGTGCAGCCATCGCTGCAAAAACGGAGTGAGAAGCATTGCTATTGGGAAGAAAATCTTTCTTGGAGCAGATTTACCACGTTTATCGCCTACTGTAAAAGTAGGCCTGACCAAGTCCTCAGTTGTTGTAGATATCCTTAACCAATCAGAAGTGGAGAGCAGCGGATTTTGCGTGCTCAAGGTTCCTATATAAAAGTTTCAAGGTATATTGGGCACCATACTGACTTAGGTTTTTTCGAAAAAAAGAGTAATGACTGAAGACGGTACAACTGTATGAGGGTGAAAATGTTGTAAGCAAACGAAAGCGCTAAAACAATCCTCACCCAGCCCCCATAGCTATCATTTCCAGGTGGGGCATTTATAAACGTCTTTTCTTTTCTTTTTTTTTTTTTTGAAATAAATATTTTTTTGTCTTCTTTTTTTCTCCAATTAATCTCTCGGATTATATTTATTTCGTGTTAGTTTCTTTTTTTCTGTATATTTAAAAGTTTTTATTTTTTTTAAGTGATCTTTCTTCGTCTTTTGGAGATGTTCCTGAATGTACCGGGATGTTCCAGAATGTCCCATGTTCGACGTTTTATCGACGGCCACTCGACAACCTGAAATGTACGCGCCGATACAGTTCCCAAACATTCCAGCATGGAGCAACAGACAATGACCAATCAGGCGTAAGCGTAATCTCGAACCCAGATCTCACTCTGTTTGACACTGAAATGTCCCTTCCGCCTGGCCGTGGGAGATCTGGGCTCGAGATTAGCGTAAGCGTTCCCACGCGCAATTAACTCAAGATATGCAAAGTGATTTTTCTCTGCTTTTTGGTCACGAGGCGTTTAAAATAGCTCTTGTTTTATAAAGATCTAGCTGAAATCAATAACAAAACATTGAAAACGGAAAAATAGTTGCTCGAAATCAAAAAAGGTTGATCGAAAATCGAAAGTTGTTCAAAAAGTTGCCGTCAACTTGTGGACAGGCCTAACACTATTCATCGACAAAAAGAATAAGAAAAGGTGCTTTTAATTAAAATGATTTTAATTTAAAATGTTCAAAATGCACAAAACATTGATTAGTATCGTTGAAGTGTGATTGAAAGCTGTGTGCTTCAAAATCAGGCGGTTTATTAAAAGCAAAACCAAAGTATTAAAATGCTGCCCTAGATTGATTGATTGCTTGATTGCTTGATTGCTGCAAAACTCAGCCTAAGTCATCATATAATTTGCAGACCATATTATTACCCAAGTGACTTCAACCTTTTTCAAAATTTTTTACCAAACTTCTGTACATTCCGTATTCCGGATTCCGGATTCCGGATTCCGGATTCCATGTTTTAGGTAAACCCCTTCACGCAGTCAACAATTTTCACGAGCGCGCGTGTTTAACCTGTCTTCATCGCTGACTCTATCCAATTTACAACGTGAACTGCAGGTAAGTTTTTTGTTAAAAATTTTCGCCTTTTCTTACACCTCATTATAACTCGCGCTTGGGGGGAGGGGGGGGGGGGGGTTGAAAACTCCAATAGAGTCTGGCACGTTGTTTTATCACAATCATCGCGCAAAGATGACGTCACATCCGGTCCAAAAACGAACACTTTCCAGGCGAGCGGGAAAAATAAAAATAGGTACCCAGTAGGGTACACGATTCTAGTGCTTCGAACTGATAGGCATATACCTCATGTGAGAATTACATATATGCATCCGTAGTACATATATTCATATACAAGACTATCAATCTACAGTGGAACCACTATCTACACTGTCTACAGTAGGAACAGCTATCTACACTGTCTACAGTAGGAACAACTATCTACACTGTCTACACTAGGAACAGCTATCTACATTGTCCACAGTAGGAACAACTATCTACACTGTATACAGTACGAACAACTACCTACACTGTCTACAGTAGGAACAGCTATCTACACTCTCTACAGTAGGAACAACTATCTTCACTGTCTACAGTAGGAACAACTATCTACATTGTCCACAGTAGGAACAACTATCTACACTGTCTACAGTAGGAACAGCTATCTACACTGTCTAAAGTAGGAACAACTATCTACATTGTCTACAGTGGGAACAGCTATCTACACTGTCTAAAGTGGGAAAAGCTATCTACACTGTCTACGGTGGGAACAGCTATCTACACTGTCTACAGTAGGAACAACTATCTACACTGTCTACAGTAGGTACAACTATCTACATTGTCTAAAGTGGGAACAGGTATCTACACTGTCTACAGTACGAACAACTATCTACACTGTCTACAGTAGGAAAAGCTATCTACACTGTCTACAGTAGGAACAACTATCTACACTGTCTACAGTGGGAACAGCTATCTACATTCTCTACAGTGGGAACAGCTATCTACACTGTCTACAGTGGGAACAGCTATCTACACTGTCTACAGTGGGAACAGCTATCTACACTGTCTACAGTAGGAACAACTATCTACACTGTATACAGTAGGAACAACTATCTACACTGTCTACAGTAGAAACAGCTATCTACACTGTCTACAGTAGGAACAACTATCTTCACTGTCTACAGTAGGAACAACTATCTACATTGTCCACAGTAGGAACAACTATCTACACTGTCTACAGTAGGAACAGCTATCTACATTGTCTACAGTAGGAACAGCTATCTACACTGTCTACAGTGGGAACAGCTATCTACACTGTCTACAGTAGGAACAACTATCTACACTGTCTACAGTAGGAAAAGCTATCTACATTGTCTACAGTGGGAACAGGTATCTACACTGTCTACAGTAGGAACAACTATCTACACTGTCTACAGTAGGAACAGCTATCTACACTGTCTACAGTAGGAACAACTATCTACACTGTATACAGTAGGAAAAGCTATCTACACTGTCTACAGTGGGAACAGCTATTTACACTGTCTACAGTAGGAACAACTATCTACACTGTCTACAGTAGGAACAGCTATCTACATTGTCTACAGTGGGAACAGGTATCTACACTGTCTACAGTAGGAACAACAATCTTCACTGTCTACAGTAGGAACAACTATCTACATTGTCCAAAGTAGGAACAACTATCTACACTGTCTACAGTAGGAACAGCTATCTACACTGTCTACAGTAGGAACAACTATCTACACTGTCTACAGTGGGAACAGCTATCTACACTGTCTACAGTGGGAACTGCTATCTACACTGTCTAAAGTGGGAACAGCTATCTATACTGTCTACAGTAGGAACAACTATCTACACTGTCTACAGTAGGAACAGCTATCTACATTGTCTACAGTGGGAACAGGTATCTTCACTGTCTACAGTGGGAACAGCTATCTACACTGTCTACAGTGGGAACAGCTATCTACACTGTCTACAGTAGGAACAACTATCTACACTGTCTACAGTAGGAACAGCTATCTACACTGTCTACAGTAGGGACAACTATCTACACTGTCTACAGTAGGAACAGCTATCTACATTGTCCACAGTAGGAACAACTATCTACACTGTATACAGTAGGAACAACTACCTACACTGTCTACAGTAGGAACAGCTATCTACACTGTATACAGTAGGAACAACTATCTACACTGTCTACAGTAGGAACAGCTATCTAAACTGTCTACAGTAGAAACAACTATCTACACTGTCTACAGTAGGAACAACTATCTACACTGTCTACAGTAGGAACAGCTATCTACATTGTCTACAGTGGGAACAGCTATCTACACTGTCTACAGTGGGAACAGCTATCTACACTGTCTACAGTAGGAACAACTATCTACACTGTCTACAGTAGGAACAGCTATCTACATTGTCTACAGTAGGAACAACTATCTACACTGTCTACAGTAGGAACAACTATCTACACTGTCTACAGTAGGAACAGCTATCTACCATGTCTACAGTAGGAAAAACTATCTTCACTGTCTACAGCAGGAACAACTATCTACATTGTCTACAGTAGGAACAGCTATCTACATTGTCTACAGTGGGAACAGGTATCTACACTGTCTACAGTAGGAACAACTATCTACACTGTCTACAGTAGGAACAGCTATCTACACTGTCTACAGTAGGAACAACTATCTACACTGTCTACAGTGGGAACAGCTATCTACACTGTCTACAGTGGGAACAGCTATCTACACTGTCTACAGTAGGAACAACTATCTACATTGTCTACAGTGGGAACAGCTATCTACACTGTCTACAGTAGGAAAAGCTATCTACACTGTCTACAGTAGGAACAACTATCTACATTGTCTACAGTGGGAACAGCTATCTACACTGTCTACAGTGGAAACAGCTATCTACACTGTCTACAGTAGGAACAACTATCTACACTGTCTACAGTAGGAACAGCTATCTACATTGTCTACAGTGGGAACAGTATCTACACTGTCTACAATACGAAACAACTATCTACACTGTCTACAGTAGGAACAACTATCTACACTGTCTACAGTAGGAACAACTATCTACACTGTCTACAGTAGGAACAGCTATCTACACTGTCTACAGTAGGAACAACTATCTTCATTGTCTACAGTGGGAACAGCTATCTACACTGTCTAAAGTGGGAAAAGCTATCTACACTGTCTACAGTGGAAACAGCTATCTACACTGTCTACAGTAGGAACAACTATCTACACTGTCTACAGTAGGAACAGCTATCTACATTGTCTACAGTGGAACAGGTATCTACACTGTCTACAGTAGGAACAACTATCTACATTGTCTACAGTGGGAACAGCTATCTACACTGTCTACAGTGGGAACAGCTATCTACACTGTCTACAGTAGAAACAACTATCTACATTGTCTACAGTGGGAACAGCTATCTACACTTGTCTACAGTAGGAACAGCTATCTACACTGTCTACAGTAGGAACAACTATCTACACTGTCTACAGTAAGAACAGCTATCTACATTGTCCACAGTGGGAACAGCTATCTACACTGTCTACAGTGGGAACAGCTATCTACACTGTCTACAGTAGGAACAACTATCTACACTGTCTACAGTAGGAAAAGCTATCTACATTGTCTACAGTGGGAACAGCTATCTACACTGTCTACAGTAGGAACAACTATCTACACTGTCTACAGTAGGAACAGCTATCTACACTGTCTACAGTAGGAACAACTATCTACACTGTATACAGTAGGAACAGCTATCTACACTGTCTACAGTGGAACAGCTATTTACACTGTCTACAGTAGGAACAACTATCTACACTGTCTACAGTAGGAACAGCTATCTACATTGTCTACAGTGGGAACAGGTATCTACACTGTCTACAGTAGGAACAACTATCTTCACTGTCTACAGTAGGAACAACTATCTACATTGTCCAAAGTAGGAACAACTATCTACACTGTCTACAGTAGGAACAGCTATCTACACTGTCTACAGTAGGAACAACTATCTACATTGTCTACAGTGGGAACAGCTATCTACACTGTCTACAGTGGGAACAGCTATCTACACTGTCTACAGTGGGAACAGCTATCTACACTGTCTACAGTAGGAACAACTATCTACACTGTCTACAGTAGGAACAGCTATCTACATTGTCTACAGTGGGAACAGGTATCTACACTGTCTACAGTGGAACAGCTATCTACACTGTCTACAGTGGGAACAGCTATCTACACTGTCTACAGTAGGAACAACTATCTACACTGTCTACAGTAGGAACAGCTATCTACACTGTCTACAGTAGGGACAACTATCTACACTGTCTACAGTAGGAACAACTATCTACACTGTCTACAGTAGGAACAACTATCTACACTGTCTACAGTAGGAACAGCTATCTACACTGTCTACAGTAGGAACAACTATCTACACTGTCTACAGTAGGAACAACTATCTACACTGTCTACAGTAGGAACAGCTATCTACATTGTCTACAGTGGGAACAGCTATCTACACTGTCTACAGTGGGAACAGCTATCTACACTGTCTACAGTAGGAACAACTATCTACACTGTCTACAGTAGGAACAGCTATCTACATTGTCTACAGTAGGAACAACTATCTACACTGTCTACAGTAGGAACAACTATCTACACTGTCTACAGTAGGAACAGCTATCTACACTGTCTACAGTAGGAAAACTATCTACACTGTCTACAGTAGGAACAACTATCTACATTGTCCACAGTAGGAACAGCTATCTACATTGTCTACAGTGGGAACAGCTATCTACACTGTCTACAGTAGGAACAACTATCTACACTGTCTACAGTAGGAACAGCTATCTACACTGTCTACAGTAGGAACAACTATCTACACTGTCTACAGTGGGAACAGCTATCTACACTGTCTACAGTGGGAACAGCTATCTACACTGTCTACAGTAGGAACAACTATCTACATTGTCTACAGTGGAACAGCTATCTACACTGTCTACAGTGGGAACAGCTATCTACACTGTCTACAGTAGGAACAACTATCTACACTGTCTACAGTAGGAACAGCTATCTACACTTGTCTACAGTGGGAACAGCTATCTACACTGTCTACAGTACGAACAACTATCTACACTGTCTACAGTAGGAACAACTATCTACACTGTCTACAGTAGGAACAACTATCTACACTGTCTACAGTAGGAACAGCTATCTACACTGTCTACAGTAGGAACAACTATCTACATTGTCTACAGTGGAACAGCTATCTACACTGTCTACAGTGGGAAAAGCTATCTACACTGTCTACAGTGGAAACAGCTATCTACACTGTCTACAGTAGGAACAACTATCTACACTGTCTACAGTAGGAACAGCTATCTACATTGTCTACAGTGGGAACAGCTATCTACACTGTCTACAGTAGGAACAACTATCTACACTGTCTACAGTGGGAACAGCTATCTACACTGTCTACAGTGGGAACAGCTATCTACACTGTCTACAGTAGGAACAACTATCTACACTGTCTACAGTGGAACAGCTATCTACACTGTCTACAGTGGGAACAGCTATCTACACTGTCTACAGTAGGAACAACTATCTACACTGTCTACAGTAGGAACAGCTATCTACACTGTCTACAGTGGGAACAGCTATCTACACTGTCTACAGTAGGAACAGCTATCTACACTGTCTACAGTAGGAACAGCTATCTACACTGTCTACAGTAGGAACAACTATCTACACTGTCTACAGTAGGAACAACTATCTTCACTGTCTACAGTAGGAACAACTATCTACACTGTCTACAGTAGGAACAGCTATCTACACTGTCTACAGTAGGAAAAACTATCTACACTGTCTACAGTAGGAACAACTATCTACACTTGTCTACAGTAGGAACAGCTATCTACACTGTCTACAGTGGGAACAGCTATCTACACTGTCTACAGTAGGAACAACTATCTACACTGTCTACAGTAGGAACAGCTATCTACACTGTCTACAGTAGGAACAACTATCTACACTGTCTACAGTGGGAACAGCTATCTACACTGTCTACAGTGGGAACAGCTATCTACACTGTCTACAGTAGGAACAACTATCTACACTGTCTACAGTGGGAACAGCTATCTACACTGTCTACAGTGGGAACAGCTATCTACACTGTCTACAGTAGGAACAACTATCTACACTGTCTACAGTAGGAACAGCTATCTACACTGTCTACAGTGGGAACAGCTATCTACACTGTCTACAGTAGGAACAACTATCTACACTGTCTACAGTAGGAACAACTATCTACACTGTCTACAGTAGGAACAACTATCTACACTGTCTACAGTAGGAACAGCTATCTACACTGTCTACAGTAGGAACAACTATCTACACTGTCTACAGTAGGAACAGCTATCTACACTGTCTACAGTAGGAAAAGCTATCTACACTGTCTACAGTGGAAACAGCTATCTACACTGTCTACAGTAGGAACAACTATCTACACTGTCTACAGTAGGAACAGCTATCTACACTGTCTACAGTGGGAACAGCTATCTACACTGTCTACAGTAGGAACAACTATCTACACTGTCTACAGTAGGAACAGCTATCTACACTGTCTACAGTGGAACAGCTATCTACACTGTCTACAGTAGGAACAACTATCTACACTGTCTACAGTGGGAACAGCTATCTACACTGTCTACAGTGGGAACAGCTATCTACACTGTCTACAGTAGGAACAACTATCTACACTGTCTACAGTAGGAACAGCTATCTACACTGTCTACAGTGGGAACAGCTATCTACACTGTCTACAGTAGGAACAGCTATCTACACTGTCTACAGTAGGAACAGCTATCTACACTGTCTACAGTAGGAACAACTATCTACACTGTCTACAGTAGGAACAACTATCTACACTGTCTACAGTAGGAACAGCTATCTACGCTGTCTACAGTGGAAGAAGTATGTGCACTGTCTACAGTAGAACAGCTATCTACACTGTCTACAGTGGGAACAACTATCTACACTGTCTACAGTGGGAACAGCTATCTACACTGTCTACAGTAGGAACAACTATCTACACTGTCTACAATAGGAACACTATCTACACTGTCAACAGTTGGAACAACTATCTACACTGTCTACAGTATGAACAACTATCTACACTGTCTACAGTAGGAAGAACTATCTACACCGTCTACAATAGGAACAGCTATCTACACTGTCTACAGCCCAGTGGGAACAGCTATGTACACTGTCTACCGTTTAACATAGCATGACCTATATAGTGCTCACGGAAATGTAAACCTGTATTTAAGAAGGATAAAAAAGTCGAAAATGGTGCAGTGCTCTGCGCCCGCACGATTGTAATAAAAGAGGATCTTCCCTTAGGATCTTGCTTTTTCTTGTTTTTTTTTTTTCTTTTCAAGTGCAGAGATAAAATTTATTTGAACATTTTTATCTGTAGGCGTGTTATCAATGGACCTTTAAGATAAAGCGTAGTTTTCATATGTCGGGAAAATCCCAGGCGGCCGGGATTTCACTGTTTCCCAACCATCCCAGATTATGCCGGTGAATGAAAACTGGAGATCGTAGACATCCCCGATTGTCTGGGGTGCCGCAATGCGTGCCAGATTTCTGCGGTGGTCGGTATCTCGGGATGAATCTGGGACGGTCGGGAAATAGTGAAATTCCCGATGGGATTCGGGATTCTTCCGACATATTAAAACTTGCTGAAGGTTGGAAGCCACTAGATTTGTTTGTGACTGCAATTCATGTCTGAAGCGTACGTAAGACGTAAACAAATTACAGACGAATGTTTGGGGAAATTTAAAAAATTTAGTTCAGGTAGGACCCTCAAATGTTGTTATTAAAATCCTTTGGTTAGAAGCTAAGGTTTACAATTCATAGATTTTTCTGCATTGAAGGTTTTCGTAAGTTTTTTTGAAATCGGACGACGAGTTTGCCTACCGTCAGCGGATGGCTTCCAAAACTCTCAAAACGCCCGCTGTTCCTGTTGCGCGATAAGTGGAGACTGGTGAGCTTTTTTTCCCCCTACAGTTTAATTTGCACGTAGGAAAATGTTTTTTTTCTGTAAACTGGTCATTTTAGCATTTTGAACTGGCCTTCTACCTTCTACCTTCTACCTTCTACTGTTCTAGTCTACTAGAGTCTAGTAGACTAGAACAGTGCAACATATTTACATTATTCGACCGCTCGTTGCAAATTTTCCCTTTTATTCCGGCTTATTAACATTCCACCCTGCACTTATGTGCAGCCCCAAAGGGTATGGTTTTTAAGCCGTTTTGGTCTGAAATAAGGTATCGATTTTAACTATGTTGGTCTGATATAGGATATGGTTTGTGCACTTTATTCCTGAATTGAGTATGTTTTCTAGAAGGAGCTACTTCATCATTAGGCGATAAGACCATTAATCACAAAAGCACTTCATAAATTATGTTTACACAAATCGTGTAAGTGGAATAGGTCTGAAATAGGGCAGGGAAAATCGCAGAATTTGGTCTGAAATAGGGTAAGGGTTTCAGGAAGCGGGACGCACACCCTCACCCAATTTTTCACGAAATCATGACACCGGAAGTACTACAAGAAGTTTTGTCACGTAAGTAAAAATCTTTCACTAAACATAATTTCGAAGTTATAAAATTCTAGGTTTAACTCCTCGGATATGTTATGTAATAGTCGTAACTCGGACGACAGGAGGACTGACCTGGATTTTGCGTGAAACAAAGTCGACACACTGTATGAGAGTAAGGAACATTCTTAGTCAATACTTCGCTGGTCATATACATGCAGGAAGTTTATAAAGAGCCGCTTCTCAGCCTTAAAATCAATGCTGTAAAATAACATAGAAAAAACTGACTCCTACTAATTACAAATACAATTAGAGCACGCTTAACGCAACATTTCATTAGAGTCGATAGCTTTTAAGGAATCAAGTAAGTGTTGAGAAAAGGATAAGGAACTCATTTTCTGTATTCTCTTATACTAACGTGCAGGTGTATGCTGTGTCGATCAGTAGTTCTGCTGATTTTACCCTTATGAGCCGTGTTACAACATAACTCTCTACGTATCAATATCTCTAAACAAGTCATGCAAAATGCGTTCCAAAGTACAAGCGTCAGAAGACTTAATCCTAGTTGAGTCCGGTTGTTTTTTTCGCTCGCAAATCTTATTTAACCTTAAATGTTTTCAGCTTGCAGCCACGGAAGAGACACTACACAGAGTATACTCAATGCAGTAACCAAAGGAAAGGGAATTAAATATTTTGAAAATTGACCTTCCATAAAATCAACCTACGCTTACGCCCTATGCCACCTACTTTGTGCAAAATTGACTAACTTTTTTACGTGAGGAGTAAGTTGTTTCACTGAGGTAACCGGGATTATTTCTGTATTCAGTTGATGACAGGATGAAGAAAGTTACTGAGCATCAGAATAATCCTGCAGCACCGGGGAACAGAGCTATCGAACTTAGAGACGTCGACGATTCCCAGGCAAAAGGGCACAAAGCTATCGACCTTGAAGACGTCGACTATTCCCAGGCAACAGGGCACAGAGCTATCGACCTTGAAGACGTCGACTATTCCCAGGCAACAGGGCACAGAGCTATCGACCCTGAAGACGTCGACTATTCCCAGGCAACAGGGCACAGAGCTATCGACCTTGAAGACGTCGACGATTCCCAGGCAACAGGGCACAGAGCTATCGACCTTGAAGACGTCGACTATTCCCAGGCAACAGGGCACAGAGCTATCGACCTTGAAGACGTCGACTATTCCCAGGCAACAGGGCACAGAGCTATCGACCTTGAAGACGTCGACTATTCCCAGGCAACAGGGCACAGAGCTATCGACCCTGAAGACGTCGACTATTCCCAGGTAACAGGCACAGAGCTATCGACCTTGAAGACGTCGACGACTCCCAGGCAACAGGGCACAGAGCTATCGACCTTGAAGACGTCGACTATTCCAAGGCAACAGGGCACAGAGCTATCGACCTTGAAGACGTCGACGATTCCCAGGCAACAGGGCAAAGAGCTATCGACCTTGAAGACGTCGACTATTCCCAGGCAACAGTGCACAGAGCTATCGACCTTGAAGACGTCGACTATTTCCAGGCAACAGTGCACAGAACTATCGACCTTGAATACGTTGGTGATTCCCAGCCGAATGGAGGTCCCAATGGGCACAAAGCTGGTGTTTCCATCATTACTCGGACAAAGCGGAGACGCCCAAACGAAGAGGAACGTCTTGATGGCGAGCTTGGAGAGGCTTTCAAACCCCCCCAAAAAAGGGTGGTAAAACTGAGGAAAAATGTGTGAGCAAAAAAAGAGACAGAGATCGAGTGATCACTAATAACTGTTGGCCATACTTTTGTTCAGCGATATCTGTAACTAGTGAAAATTTGTAGAAGAGCTTACTAAAGAATGAAAAATCGCACAAATTAATTTTTGCGACCTCCAGGTAGTTTTATGATGTTTTGTTCTTTAAACCATAACTACTGTTTTGCTTTTACTTAGTACATCCATCGTCAGCTGATAAGCATACGCAAAGCCAATTTCAGATTATACATCAAAAGAAGCAATAATGCAACTACGGAAAACTGAAAATGCTGAAACTGATGGCTATACAAAGAAGACAAGAATACAATACCTGTAATTATTATAGCATACGAAATGGGGAAAATAATGAGAAAACAAAAATTAATAGTCTGAGATGGTTGATTTCCTTATTGATTAAGTTGTTTGTTGAGTTGCACTAATAGTATTTCCTGATTCAGTGCTTTTACAAAACCCGTGTAAAATAACTGTAGATAAGTAACTACTAGGCCAGTATTAGACGTTCACTGAATTTTTATCTGCCTTTCGAGGCTTTCGGTGACCACCAAACAGATTTTATAACATAACTAAAGAAAAGCGCGCGCTCTGATTGGTTTATTAAACATTTACTATTTGCCCATGGGTGAACGCTGCTGATGATAACACGAAAATTTGGTTTATCAACGGAGTTGATAATGTAAATTGACCACCGTACAGGGATTCGATTAGCTGACGTTTCGAGCATTAGCCCTTCGTCGGAGCGAATCGAGGAATTGTGGGTTGTGTATGGTTTATATACAGAAAATTAAAAATTGAAGGAAAAGCGCTCGTTGATACCGTGGGGATTAAGAGTGCCGATTTGAAAGATCAGTTTTTGCTCGAGATTTTTACGGCTTTCCGTGGTACCTTGATGTAGGGAAAGGCCGGAGATCGACATGTGTTGTTTGGAATGGTTAGGGAGATTAAAATGCCGAGCGACAGGTTTGGATGCGTCTTTGTCATCTTTCTCAACATTACGAAGATGTTCTCGGAATCAGTCACCTAGTCGTCTTCCTGTTTCGCCGATGTATACCTTTTTGCATAATGTGCAGGTTATGCAATCGATAACATTTGCCGAGGTACACGTGAAGCAATCAGTGATCTTAACAGATCGCTTAGGGCCCGATATTTTGTCAGTGTTTTGAATGAAAGGACAAGTTTTGCATCGCAAGCGCGCGCATTTAAAAGTGCCAGGCTGTTCAGTTGTTTTGAATGCGCTTCTAACTAGAAAGTTACCTTACATTGAAAGAAAGTTACCTTACATTGAATGGAATGAATGGAATTCTGTCATTCTTTTCCTTTTGTGACGTCTGTAGTGCTGACTGTTGATTCTGCTGGGCGTGGTGATGGCCCGATTGAACCACAGAATCAGGATAGCCACGTTTCTCGAAGAACTGGCACATTTCCTCTGATTTGTTGGAAAAATCTGAGTCTTCACTACATAGACGTCGAAGTCTAAGAAATTGAGAATAGGGAATGGTGTTTTTGACATGAGATGGATGTGAAGATGAATACAACAAATAACTGTGAGAATCGGTGGGTTTGTAGTGGACGCTGGTACATAAACCGTTGCCGCTGATAAAAACTTTGATATCAAGAAAGGCCAGGGAAGTTTCCGAAATTTCCCTGGTATATTTTAGAGCCGGATGAAAGGAATTAACAGCGGTTATAAATTGATTGATTTCCTCCTTGCTAGACGAAATTGCGCCGATGCAGTCGTCAATGTAGCGACCGTAGACTTCAGGTTTAGGACCGTTGTACTGATTGAAGAATTGGTACTCGACGTAACCTACAAAAAGATTGGCGTAGCTAGGTCTCATTTTTGTGCCCATCGCTCACACCATTAATTTGCTTTTAATAGTTGTCAGCGAAAGAAAAACAGTTAAGTGTTAAAACTAGTTCAGCTAGGCGGAGTAGCGTTTCCGAGCTTGGTTCCTTGACCCGGCGGTGCGTTGACCGTAAAAATACTTAAGTGCTTGAAGACCACAATTCCTCGATTCGCTCCGACGAAGGGCTAACGCTCGAAACGGCTGCTGATGATAGCTGACGTGTGCGCTAATGTTTATAAACTAATTCGCTTTTCTTTGCGCGAGATTTTACAAAATTTGCATCGTTTCAATCGTCATAGTGTTTACCGAAGTATTAAGCGGTTGCAAATTCTGTGAACGAAGTTTCGTGCTTGTTTTTCTTGGTCATGAAAGACTACATCAACATTTTAGTACAATAAAATGGGACTTTGCTTTCTCTACGATGTTTATGATATGCTATAAAACAAATGGTAAACGTATCAGCGTGCAGTATTGAGTTCTGGACGCACTTGGGAGGTATGCTAAGCACTCAAGAAGCTAGAGTCACTCTCAGCTACGCCACGGGCGACTCTTACGCTTCTCTCTTGCTTAGCAATCCCCCGCGTGCATCAATAATTCAATAGTGCACGCCTATCCGTTAACCATTTGTGAAATTTTCATAAAGAAGACTTCTTGTTTTACCAGTGATTTGAAGGTCGATGGTTATTTAAGCAATATACGACGCGTTTCTATGGTTTATAGGCTGATAAACCACGCGGGATGTTGGAGGAACTCTCAAAGAATTCTTAAATCACTAGCCGCAGGCGAGTGATTTACGAATTCTTCGAGAGTTCTTCCAACATCACAAGTGGTTTTTGAGCCTATAAACCATAGAAACACGTGGTATATCGCTTTTATATAATAATTCAGAAGACGAGCGAAATTTCCATGAGTTTCCTGGCACAATAACCCATAGCTGATTGACCAATCAGAGCGCGTGCAACGATTTGGTTATTGTGAATGATATATGAAATGAATCATACATGAACTGCGGAAATGAAATCAAATGAAGAATGATCCTCGCAGTTGTGAACGCAATTTATGCAATTGCGAAAAGAAGCCTGAAAAAAAAATTCAGGACTTCAACGGGGTTCGAACCCGTGACCTCGCGATTACCGGTGCGATGCTCTAACCAACTGAGCTATGAAGCCACTGACGTTGGGAGCAGGTCAATTGTGGGTTCATATGATCCCGTGAAAGAAATGAGTGTGAATGATATATGAAATGAATCATATATGAACTGCGGAAATGAAATCAAATGAAGAATGATCCTCGCAGTTGTGAACGCAATTTATGCAATTGCGAAAACAAGCCTGAAAAAAAATTCAGGACTTCAACGGGGTTTGAACCCGTGACCTCGCGATTACCGGTGCGATGCTCTAACCAACTGAGCTATGAAGCCACTGACGTTGGGAGCAGGTCAATTGTGGGTTCATATGATCCCGTGAAAGAAATGAGTGTGAATGATATATGAAATGAATCATATATGAACTGCGGAAATGAAATCAAATGAAGAATGATCCTCGCAGTTGTGAACGCAATTTATGCAATTGCGAAAAGAAGCCTGAAAAAAAAAATCAGGACTTCAACGGGGTTCGAACCCGTGACCTCGCGATTACCGGTGCGATGCTCTAACCAACTGAGCTATGAAGCCACTGACGTTGTGAGCAGGTCAATTGTGGGTTCATATGTTCCCGTGAAAGAAATGAGTGTGAATGATATATGAAATGAATCATATATGAACCAACGTCAGTGGCTTCATAGCTCAGTTGGTTAGAGCATCGCACCGGTAATCGCGAGGTCACGGGTTCGAACCCCGTTGAAGTCCTGAATTTTTTTTTCAGGCTTCTTTTCGCAATTGCATAAATTGCGTTCACAACTGCGAGGATCATTCTTCATTTGATTTGGTTATTATATAAATGGTTATAGTTTTCATCTCATGTATCTTTCTTGCAAAAGGTTCAGTTCTCTTTTGAACTAATTAGTCGCAAACCCCCTCAAATATTGCAGACTGCTAATAAGGACAGATCTTATTTTTTGAGTATCGTACTTGCAGTTGTTATGTACTGTTATGATGTTGCGATGTAACACAAATAAAGAGTGATTGAATGATTGATTGATTAATTGATTGATTGATTGATTGCATTAATTGATTAACTGATTAACTGACTTTTTAAATTAACTAGTCCATCGCTTTATTGACAACCGGGTGATGTGGATATCTGTTTGTAAGTGCAGACAGTGTGGATCCTGCTGTTCCTACTGTAGACAGTGTAGACAGCTCTTTCCACTACTGACAGTTTAGATAGCTGTTCCCACTGTAGACAGTGTAGATAATTTGTTCCCACTGTAGACAGTGTACATAGTTCTTCCCACTGTAGACAGTGTAGATAGCTGTTCCTACTGTAGACAGTGTAGATAGTTGTTCCTACTGTAGAACAGCGTAGATAGTTGTTCCTACTGTAGAACAGCGTAGATAGTTGTTCCTACTGTAGACAGTGTAGATAGTTGTTCCTACTGTAGACAGTGTAGATAGTTGTTCTTACTGTAGACAGTTCCCACTGTAGACAATGTAGATAGTTGTTCCTACTGTAGACAGCGTAGATAGTTGTTCCTACTGTAGACAGTGTAGGTAGTTGTTCCTACTGTAGACAGTGTAGATAGTTGTTCCTACTGTAGACAGTGTAGATAGCTGTTCCCACTGTAGACAATGTAGATAGCTGTTCCTACTGTAGACAGTGTAGATAGTTGTTCCTACTGTAGACAGTGTAGATAGCTGTTCCCATGCACTGTAGACAATGTAGATAGCTGTTCCTACTGTAGACAGTGTAGATAGCTGTTCCCACTGTAGACAATGTAGATAGCTGTTCCCACTTTAGACAATGTAGATACCTGTTCCCACTGTAGACAATGTAGATAGCTGTGCCTACTGTAGACAGTGTAGATAGTTGTTCCCACTGTAGACAATGTAGATAGCTGTTCCTACTGTAGACAGTGTAGATAGCTGTTCCTACTGTAGACAGTGTAGATAGCTGTTCCCATGCACTGTAGACAATGTAGATAGCTGTTCCTACTGTAGACAGTGTAGATAGCTGTTCCCACTGTAGACAATGTAGATAGTTGTTCCTACTGTAGACAGCATAGATAGTTGTTCCTACTGTAGACAGTGCAGATAGTTGTTCCCACTGTAGACAGTGTAGATAGCTGTTCCCACTGTAGACAATGTAGATAGCTGTTCCTACTGTAGACAGTGTAGATAGTTGTTCCTACTGTAGACAGTGTAGATAGTTGTTCCTACTGTAGACAGTGTAGATAGCTGTTCCCACTGTAGACAATGTAGATAGCTGTTCCTACTGTAGACAGTGTAGATAGCTGTTCCTACTGTATACAGCGTAGATAGCTGTTCCTACTGTATACAGTGTAGATAGCTGTTCCTACTGTAGACAGTGTAGATAGCTGTTCCCATGCACTGTAGACAATGTAGATAGCTGTTCCTACTGTAGACAGTGTAGATAGCTGTTCCCACTGTAGACAATGTAGATAGTTGTTCCTACTGTAGACAGCATAGATAGTTGTTCCTACTGTAGACAGTGTAGATAGTTGTTCCCACTGTAGACAGTGTAGATAGCTGTTCCCACTGTAGACAATGTAGATAGCTGTTCCTACTGTAGACAGTGTAGATAGTTGTTCCTACTGTAGACAGTGTGGATAGCTCTTCCCACTGTAGACAATGTAGAGAGCTGTTCCTACTGTAGACAGTGTAGATAGTTGTTCCTACTGTAGACAGTGTAGATAGTTGTTCCTACTGTAGACAATGTAGATAGCTGTTCCTACTGTAGACAGTGTAGATAGTTGTTCCTACTGTGGACAATGTAGATAGTTGTTCCTACTGTAGACAGTGTAGATAGTTGTTCCTACTGTAGACAGTGTGGATAGCTCTTCCCACTGTAGACAATGTAGAGAGCTGTTCCCACTGTAGACAATGTAGATAGCTGTTCCTACTGTAGACAGTGTAGATAGCTGTTCCTACTGTATACAGTGTAGATAGTTGTTCCTACTGTAGACAGTGTAGATAGTTGTTCCTACTGTAGACAGTGTGGATAGCTCTTCCCACTGTAGACAATGTAGAGAGCTGTTCCTACTGTAGACAGTGTAGATAGCTGTTCCTATAACTGTATACAGTGTAGATAGTTGTTCCTACTGTAGACAGTGTAGATAGTTGTTCCTACTGTAGACAGTGTAGATAGTTGTTCCATTGTAGATTGATAGTCTTGTATATGAGGGAATTTACTACGTACGGATGCATATATGTAATTCTCACATGAAGTATATGCCAACTGATGATATTTGTGACTGATTTCACATGACGCACAAAGGATTGGAAACAACAAATGGAACCTGACATGGACGCCATTCTGTAAGGGGCATTCGGGTACCACTTGGAGGAGGGGGAGAGGGCTGGGAAATGGGAATGTGGCTCATGGCATTTTCAAAATACTTCAAATAGGCCATGCATTTCACTTGGGGGAGGAGGGGTGTCATATTTTCTAAAAAAAAAAGGGAGAATTTCAGCATTATGTTTAGTCTGTGCCCAACGACTGGGTGCAATTTTGGGAGACAAGTTTGAAGAACAACGTGCAAAATCCTACAGTCTTGTGCTGAAACACCAGGCTGGACTTATGAAACTGAGACCACACAATCAAAATGAAAAATATTTATTTCAAACCTGTGACAAGAAGGTCAAGTTACAAACTCTGACACGTTACATTTTACTGGTGACATTACCAAGCTTTTATCATAACCGGCAAGTTAAAAAACGTTCAATAACCAGATAGTTTGTCATAGACTTGTGAATAAAATTTATTAAACTGATCAATGTTGACTTTAGGTATGATTTTAATATCTTAATTCATAACAAGAAACGAATAACCAAACAAGAGTAAACAATTTAGTACTGCAGGTGCTAGTTGTCTCACATGAGACTAATTATTGTGCACTTACAGTGACAAAAATATAGAAATTTGATGTATTTAACACTGTGTCAACTCTTAAGAGTGGAGGTCTGCAAATATCAACCGACGACTTACAATAAGGAAATTATCAAAATTCTCAAAAAAATTCACAACATAGCTGTAGATAAACTGTTACCAAAAATATATGTTTCTCTTCAATTCGATAATTATTTTAGACGTACGGAGAGGATCTTGGTTTCGGGGCTCTTGGACCGGGTTTTAGGGGTCTCCCACAGCATATTGCTGACAACTCGTTTTCAAATTCAAAACAGTTATATTCCGGACCACTAACAAACCATTACAACAAGTAGGTAATTTCTCCCCTGCCGAAACCAAGGAGTGGACATGCAATATTGGGCCATTTCAGAGAATAATATTATACAATTCCTTTTCAGGAGGGGAAACCAGTTCGTTGGCCAGCAACTGTTAGTTTGGATTTTAAATTTCTTAGAGTGTTTCCCCGGGACTGGGGAGTGGTCAGAAATGCAGCGAATGATGTAACATTCATTTTCCGACAGTCATTTACAACCAGTTATGAACAACTATGGCAAGCGTCAAACAGTGCGGGACAATGGGTCCATACCTTTGGCCGGCTGAAGAGGTGTGGGCCCATTGGCCCCAACACCAAGCTGTTCCTTCAGCAAGTCGGTTCCCCCTCTTGGTCGGACTATAAGGTGTACCTTGTTCAAAATGCAAGTATAAATTATGTTTGACATAATATGTTAATTTAAAATGCAGCGAAGTATGTTTTATTACTGACCAACAAATTCCTACTGTTTCCAGCAAAGATAGACTTTCATTGACTGAAATAAATAAAAAAAGTTGACATTCTAACTGCGTTGTAGCTGGGGAGGGGAGAGGGAGTCCTCATTCGAAAAGCTGGCTCAAGGGGGAGCTTAAAAGAGATACAAACTTCCGGGAATTTTATCTTCTACATTTCTTTGGTTAATTATAGACAAACCAGACATTGATTATTTCTAGCAATAAAATCGTAAAGCTTGTGGGATGTGGCTGGAGTGACAAGGATACTTCACAAATTAATGTGATCAAGTAAGCTGAAGCCACTCTAAAGGGCATTAAGGCCACTAACGCCCTTAGTGCCCTTTAGAGTGGCTTCAGCTTACTTGATCACATTAATTTGTAAAGTATCCTTGTCACTCCAGCCACATCCCACAAGCTTTACGTTTTTATTGCTTGTTTTATTGATATGTGGGTACTTGAGCCTGAGCATTAGCTATGCCATGCTGATGAGGCCTAACAAGGCCGAAACAGCTGTCCGTGGCTGCTAATGCTTGGGCTCAATCTTTGCTTTGGTAGATTTAAAGGGGCAGTGTCACGCTATTGTACCATCACTTTAAAAGGCTTAAAACTGCCAATGCATCAGTGGAAACCTTAAAATAATGGTCTAGTTTTGTTGCCAATGACATTAGTACTGCACTGACACTACAAACTCCTGTATTCCATCGATCTAAGATGACGAGGATGGAAATGGATTGAAATTTGAAAAAACTTGCCAGTTTTTTCAAAATTTCAAGCGATGCATTGAAAAATCACCCAAAAAATTATCATGGTTAGCTCTCCCTGCTAAAATTTCATTGGAATTCATATTGCTGATTCTGTAAGAGCATTTTTTGCATAATAACAAGAAGAAGGCAGTAATTTTGGCAGAATTGAACCAAAAACAGCAAAAATACCGGTGACAGTGCTACCTTGTGGCCTTAGTGCACTTAAGATTGATTATTTCTGTTTGTGTGCTGCACACATCCGCTGCTAAAAAACAACTGCGAAAGTGTAAACGTATTTTTGTTGGAGAAGAAAATAATCATGAGAAAGGACCGGAGAAAACACAAGAATTAACACAAGCCTGGAAAACACAAGATTAAAATGATTCAAAAGGATAATGTGTGTTTTATGTTGTTGAAAAGGATTAATACTCACTAGAAGCGGGCACTTTGTTTTGGTGGCGGACTTTGTGTAGATGATCTACTTATTCACTTTTACTATTACTTTTCAACCACCTTTTTTTCCAGTTTTCTTTACTTATCCACATTACCCCGTCCCCCAAACTTTTCTTCCTTTAAAACAATAAAACAAATTCTTAAGAACAACACTCGCAAACATTTACTGTAGAGGTACGCCGAAATAGATGAGCCATTTCACGACTGAGTGAAATCTGGGGCGAGATTTTCAAGTAAAAGCTGCACAGAAATATAAGAAAGATAGGGCATATGACCAGACTACCCTCTTAACAGCGTCTGCGCCCATTAAATCGCGGTAGGAGATGGATAACCGTATCTTCTGTTGACTGATCGAACTAACGTCTTATGATTCCATTAATGTCACAAACTTATCGCCATGTGGGTTTTTTTTAATTGATTCTCTCCATCAATATACCGTATTTCCTCGAATAATAGCCAGGGGCGATTATTGTTTTTTTTTTCGCACCAAAAGGGGCCGATTATTTCAAATATTGCTCACTGGAAGTGATTCCCTAAATATTTTGTTTTATTATCCCATTAAATCAAAAAATAAACTCATCATATAACTGAACACGGGCTTTTTAAGTGTTCCAAATTTGGTTCCTTGATTAATTTTCAATATCAATTTTCAACGAAAGCTTGTTTGTTGCCCAAGGTGTCAATTTTTAACTTGACAGGGAGGGGATAAAAGAAAGAGAAGATGGCGAGAGGGGTTGGGGGGGGGAGGCGATTATTCGAGGGAGGCGATTATTGTAAATATTTCGGTCAAAGGGGGGCGATTATTCGAGGCACGGCTATTATTTGAGGAAATACGATATGTACAATACAAGGGCATCATTTCAACATTAGGTTAATTGTCAGGGGCACCTGGGAGAACAGACTGCTGAAGGTGTTCCCTGGTTAAATAAAGCTCATCATCGATAAAGAAATGTGGAAATAACTGTTAATAGCCTGTGGTTACGAAGTATTTTTGACCTCATTTGACCACCTTAAGATATACCTAAGAATTAAACACTGGAATAATTCCAGCGACCATTGTCGGAAGCAATCACATCAATCAATGCGACGTACGATTCAGTTGGCATGTCATTTTCTTACTGAGTTCTGGATCATTTAGGCAAAGTCTGATTTTGAAGGAAAAACGAAAAAGCTTGTAACGATTAAATTCTGAACAAATAGGGACACACCTTTTAACGGCATCAAAGTTTTCTGTCCAGTCCATTCCAGCTCTATTTCATTGAGTCTATCATTCTCGGCAATGGCAGGTTGTGATAGCTACCTTGCTAACAATTCTCTGGCGTGGTGGATGTTGGCGCCAAGGTTGATAACGCATTTTTTGGCCTCATTTCAACATTAGGTTAATTCGTAGTGATTATGAATGGGAGGAACTTGGTAAAATACCGACAAACGGTATAAGGAAGCAATTTAAGAAACTCCTCTAAATTGCCCATGTAAACTTCAGCTGCTGAATGTAGAGGGAAATATGGACGTCTCGCTAATACTGAACAATTGGGTCTAAAAGAGGGTCTCAATGGGGTTAGCCGTTAGCCGTAAAACGGCCAAAAATTTAGCCGTTAGACGTAAAAATTGAAAAAAATTAACCGTTAGCCGTAAAAAATTTTAAGCGTAAAAAAGTTCTGGCCATAAAAATAAAAGTCTAAGGTCACGTGTGAAGACCTTATGTGTCTTGAATTTTCCGATTTTACGAATCTTCAGTTATAGCGAGTAAAGCCGATACTCTCACTATTCGGCAAACCGGAAGTGATGAAATTGTATGTCGAACGCCGAACGGTGTTCGTAGCACGAGTTGACAGACGTTTTGACAGCTCTTACTATTTTTAGACCATCTCCAGTTTCTTTATTCATGATTTGACGACTTTGCGATGTCGATGCGATGGCCGTAGTCAAAGCTGTTATTAGTTTTTATCGCACTGGTGAAGAAGAACCCATTGAAAGATACAAGGCGAGGATAAAAATCGAGGAACAACACATCGTTTCTGACATTTAGAAAAAATGTCAGATTTTCTTGGACTAAACGACAAAGTCAAGAAGTTCGGTAATAGGGTCGTTTGACCTGAGACCTAACCGCATCGCAAAATTTGGTGGCAAAACGGAAAATCTCGACATATCGACCCAGCAGCAGCTGGAACTGGAATTGCCCGTCTTGCTTGCTTCAGATGGGGAGAGCGAGCTAAACGGTAAGTAGTTTCATTAAATTAACGATAAAATAGGCTGCATGTGTGTTTTCATTTGCTATGTCGACGCAGCAGGCTAGCAGGTTTGACAGGTTTTGCACGTGGTCGCAGTGGTCGCGCTTTCGCAATCGTCAAGCAAAACCACTGGACTCTGGAATTTTGTAATTTCTGTCATAATTAAAGCCAAATGCCCGGGAAGGGGGGGGGGGGGGGCAATAAAACAAAAATTTAATACGGAGAGGCTCCGCCCTGAGGTCCGACCCCTTACCCTTTTATATACCATTTTTGACAGAAAAGTTACCCATTTCGTATTCCTTCCATTGACAAATGGTACCCCTTTCCTATGCCTTCCATTGGAACAGTACAGCCATAAGGTATGTGTGTTCGAAATATATTAATGAAGCCCTTTTAAGTACCTAAATGACAGATTTCCCTACCCTTTCATATACTTCGACTCGTGAAATCCCTACCCTTTTATATACCTGAACCTCTTTCGGGCGGAGCCTCCCCGTATGGGCCCTTATAGGGAGTACCCTCCCCCCCGGGTGTTCTCCATTGAAAGACTGTGCGAGATTCTCTTCCTTATCTAGTGGAAGTTAAAGTCGTGGTTAATAAAAACAAGCCTTAGTTTGCCTCCTTATTTTACCATCATAGGTCAATTCGTTCTCATTGGGAACGTAGGAAACTTTTGGTCAATAGCGAGGACTGCATGAAAGGAAAACTTTCTTGGTTTCTTTTTGTTTCAATCAGGAAGAGTTTGTCACTGCGACTTTAAAACGTCCTGTAGAGAGTAGGATCTTCCAAACTTTGTTGTAGTCCCAAACTAAGCTTGTGATGAAAACATAACCTTGGCTACCAAGGGAAGGTTGGGCGCCCATGGGATAGAGATCGGTATATTCCGTCTACTGATCTTCATCAGTCATATACGTTTTTAAGCATATCAAACCTTTCAACGCTTTTATGTTACCCTTAACCTCCCTTTAATGTAAACATGTCTATCGCCATGTAGTTTAAAAACCAGTGGTTATTGAAATACGATTTTTGACCTCATTTGACCACCTTTATTAAGTTATACTTTAGAATAAAAAACAGGAATGATTCCAGCGACCAAAGTATGGTCGGGAGCAATCAGAATAATCAATGCGGCGTACGGTTCACTTGGTATTTCATGTCCTTTTAGTTATGGAGTCATTTAGGCAAAGACTGATTTTAAACGAAAAACGAAACGGCAGAACCTTATATGACAAACTGAAAAATCCAGCACAATTAAAGAAATCTACTTCTTAACCGCATTTATGTTTTCTCCTAAGTACATGGCAGCTGAAATGCTTCACTCAGTCTATCATTCCTCTCGGTAAAGCCAGGGTATGATAGGTAGCTTGTTAAAATTATCGTTTAAAGAAACCATTTCTCTATACGTAGTGGATGTTAATACCATGGTTGATTACACATAGTTTTTAACTTCATTTCACCATAGGTTAACTGATTCGTTGAGATTGTGAATGCGAGGAACTTGGTTAAATACCGACTACAGCTGCAAGGAAGTAATTTAAGAAACTAATCGGAACTGGCAGCTTTAGCTGCTGACATTAGAGGAAAATGTGGTCGTGTCGCTAATGCGGAACGACTGCATCTAAAATTAAACGGAGTAACGTCGTAAATTGCACCGGGCGTTTCTTTTAACTGCTCCCACGCGATCGTATTTAAAGTCTTAGCTCCCTTTGTTTGTTCAAAACGTTTCGATACAGATTACATGTCACTTAATTAAAAGACTTCGATAGAGAGGAATTTTCAAAAGGATACTGTTATAACTGTTTGTGGCGACTGAAATGCCACCAAACAAGCAAAAGTAAAGCTTCCGCGTGCATCTTATTTCGGACAAGATACAGGGAACACGAGCGCGATTAACCTGTCTTCACCGCTGACTGTATCCAATTTACAACGTGAACCGCCACGGCAGAGTACTAAATTTGATGGTCTGCAGGTAGGTATTTTGTAAAAAAAAAAAAAAAATTCCTTTTCTTACATCTCATTATAACACGCGCTCTATTAGCTCCAAATCAGTGTGGTGGGAGGATTCTATTTGCATTGATTAAATAATTTAAGAGTCCTCTAACGGGCGAACAGTAATGTCGAGCGCCAAATTAAAACGTACGCAAATGCGGGTGATGAAATAATATTTCAGTCCTGGCATGTTCTTTTCCTCTAGCTTTCCGCACATCTTAAATCTTCTTTCTACTGCCGGTTTTTGTGAGAACTTTATTTGATTCAAGAATTTTAATACAGAATCCCCAAATAACTGAACAAATGTGAATCCTAATTTACACAAATTCGTACGGTAAAAAAAATATTTCTTTGAGGGGTGTTGTTTCCTCCCCGGCGCTAGCAGCTTTTGAAGCTTATGTTCTGTCTCAAGAAGCCTCTGCTAGAATAGAAAAACGACATCTTTATGTTCTCACAGTTCAAAAGAGTAACGGTGTTGTTGTGATCATTTTAAACTTCTAAGTTTGAGAACTAAGAACGAGAGAGTGTTGCATGTTAAGGCTCCAAACTTTTCAGGAAAATTCGAAATTCCTGCAATTGTACGGACAGAAATTAGCTCGATCATAATATTTGTCACACGAGTTATGACCAATCTATGGGTAGTATTTGAGTCACATGTATACCTCTCCTCCCGTTAATATTTTATCTATTTAAAGCCACTATAAAGAATTGTTTTGGGTATAGATATCTTTCCTCTATTTTCTGCACTTCTTCACGAACGGTTTATTTCGCCGTTTTGATTGTTTTGAAAAATATTCGCCCTATATGATGGGTGATTTTTCAAGAGATTGTGTTTCAGGGTGGGTCTAAAAGACATTGATTTGGAGGGAAGTAGGGGTTCCAGTTGCTTTATAAACATATCCTCGAAAGTTTGGCCGAATCTGCGCATATGCACAGAGCCGAGTAAAACGTGTATTGGCAGCAAGGCGGCCAGTTGTTTCTGGTCCTGAAAGCGTCTAAAAATTTAAAAACATTTATCCTGACCAAGCAGAAAAATCCTACTTGGCTATAACGCATACCTACACTTTTCGGCTTGTATTGTAGCGGAATACTGTCAACGTCCTTCAAAGTAGACACACCCGTGATGGCAAGGCCATTGTGTACTTAAGGTGGGACTTTAAGGTGAATTGGAGTGAAATTTTAAGGAGTTTAAAGAAAGGATTAAAATGTTCAAAAATGTTTTGAAACACCACCAGACAGTTGACACCCCACAAGGGCATTGAAGGTTGCTGGGGAACTGTTTCGGTGTCCATCTACTAATCATCATCCAATTGTCCACTTCAAATTCCAATTTTAAAACATCATTAAATCTTCAATATTCCCTATTTTCCTAAACTGTAACAAATCCTTTGAGAAAAATTACCTCTTCCCAAATATGCCCAAAAATCACCAAAAAACTCACAAAATACCCACAATACAGCTTCTTGGAATGAACATAGGGATTTTGGATTGCTTGAAACGCGAACGAGATATTAAAGTTATTAACGTCAAATCCATGTTAAGCGACGAAAAAACGGTGTTTAGGTTAAAACCCGCCTTAAAAGGGAACCTCCACTCTTAAAAAAAAACTTGACGCTAAATGGTAGGCAATAACTACAAGATTTAATTTTTTTAAGACGTGGACATAACATTTAAGTGTACAAAGACGTCTACAAAAAATGGATGTCATTATCGCCTATTTTTTCCAGGCGCGGCCATTTTGGATTTGATGACGTGTAATGGTTGACACAAAGGATTTTCTGCTTCATTTGCTTCCTGACAGTAGTTGCAACACGTCATCAAATTCAAAACGGCCGCTTTTTTGTACGCTTAAATGTTATATCCACGTCTGAAAACAAAAATAGGCGCTTAAATAGCCCGTGTGTCTACTGCCATAATCTAATCTTTTATTTGCTGGGTGTAAAGAAATATATGGCCGCGCATTGGAATTGTAATATCACTATGATCCAAGTGTAAACACAGGTAGCTATGTATGGTGGGTGAATGTCAAATGAAATTCATTGAAATTGCCTGAAACCCGTTCAGATGATTATCAAGAGATACAAAAAGTATTTTGTGAATTTTACAGACTTGTTTTATTACGATTTAATGCAAAAATACGATTGCTCAAAGCTCTTTGCTGCAGAAGCAAAGTTTATTCCCACACATTTGATCGCCTTACGCGGATAAAATAAAGGATTCTGAGAGAAACCGCACCAACGCGTAGTGCTTATCCCTGCCGCCTGAAACAGCATGGATTGCCGGTAAAATCTGATTGACTGACATGTATCGTGTGACACAAGATAACATTGCCGTTGCCGGGTAAACAACCGAAAGGCGGCAGGCGACTAAATGTATCAGGCGTTCTTTTTCCTCTTCTTCCCCCTCGCCCGTCAAAAAAGAGCACCTGATCTCAGGTTATTTACTATTCTTCTACAATATCTCACTGATTCGCACGGCTAGAGAAAATTCTCAATCGTTCGAACGGCTGGAGTTATCTACTCAATCACGAAAAATATTTCGGCCTAGCTTTTGAACCGGCTATCGTGCTGACAATATGCAATCAAAACAAAACAAATTTTTCTGCCGGTCGATTGCGTTCGGTTAAGTCATCGGTTCAAAAACACTCGCAACCGTTGGAACTAAAAAGTTTATTTCTCTGATATTCAAAAAGCTTTCGATCACCTTTAGTTTGGTATCAAAAGGCGAGCGTGCATGGATTGATGCGAAACGCTGATTAGAACATTCTCGAGCGTTGAGAGGGTATGCGAGAAAGAGCTAGACAGCCTTTACAGCACTCCCAATATTCCCATGCACTCTCCATGGTTGCTGTGTAAACGTTTTCCTTTTCATTCGCTAACAATTTAAGTTTTGACGCGTCCGAATGCTGTAACAAATTATCGAAGAATGAATCATCTCCTGTGAAATGCACCTCCGATGATTTTCAAGGTCAAAAGGTTTTGGGTCTTGGACAATCTCCGAAAAATATAGCTCATTTATTTCATCTTTGTTAATGTTCTGAGCTGCTGCACTTCGAGCAAAATTTCGAAGAACTTCGGCTGACAAAATGCGTGTTGATTGAAGAGACAACATTCAAGAGTAAGGATGGTGCAATCCTTTTGTGTGAATGGTTTCCTTGCTCCCAAGGGACATCACGTGATGTGTTACGGACGGACTTACAAACCGGTGACTAAGTGGCTTCGCCTCTTCGAGGCAGTAGCCACAAAAATTGGAAGCTGGTAATTATTTGCAACAATTTAGCGTGAATTTGTTGTGAAAGTGGAGGTTCCCTTTAACATACAAAGAACTGTCTTTGTTGAGAAAGCCCCAACAAACAGGTCAAATTCATTCACTCAGTGATCTAAATTTTCGGTCTCGAGTAAGGGCCTGTTTACATGGAGGGAGGGTTACCCGGCTAACTGGGCTACCCAGCTAGGAGGGTTAAAACATAGCCCGCCTTTACATTCAACTCACTTGGGCGGGATAGTCAGAGGGCTTCTTTTGAGCGGTTGCTAAGCACAACACAAAGACACAGAGAAACTTTTTTAACGGTAAGTTTAATTTTTTGATCGGTCGTTCGGTTAGCTGCCGCTTCTTAGTGTGTAGCGTCGTTATTTTGCACTCTGGTAATTGATCGTTGTCACCAGAGGCAGTTAACCTTTTTATTTATTTATTTATTTAAACATATTAACCATTGTTTGCCCCCAAAGCACCTAGGCTTATCAAGGGGGCTCACAATAATACCAATTTAAATCAGGCTCACACACAAAACAGACAGACACAAACAAAACATATAGTTACAACGAAATTAACATAACTAGAGATATATCGAAAAAGAGAATCAAATAACTTATTATAACTATGGGGAAAGAACGTTGACCTTAATTTAGCTTTAAACATGGGAAGAGAAACAGACTTTCAAACATCAAAGTCCAAAGAATTTCAGCCAGTGATAGCGGCTGGAAAAAAAAAGACTTTTGAAAGCGAGAAGCTCTACATGAAAATTGTGTACAGTTTTCCCATGACCTAAGACGATAATGTGTACGCTCACTGGATAGTTCTGGAAGCTCACTTAAATAATGAGGTGCAAGATTCTTGACAATTTTGTAAAATTGACTTAGAAGGTTTAGTTTCCTTCTGCTACTAAGAGGCTCCCAAGCGAGTCCCTTGTATAGCCTTGCAGAACTGGTTCCTTAAATGGCACCTGTTACCAATCTTGCACTTCATATTGAACGCTATCAAGAGAAGATAAAAGGTAAGAGAATTAATCCCCCATATAGGCCCTATCCCCATCGTAATCCCTCTTAAGTTATTTTTAGATGTCCTCCAAGATAAGGTGTTCCCAAGAGGGTTGAGTGATAGCCAATCAGATGTCCCCATTTTGACAGCTCCCACGCAATGCTTCACGTCGTTTACCATCAAACAAAATGGCAGAGGATGTGAGAAGAAAAG
This sequence comes from Pachyseris speciosa, assembly GCA_016490735.1. NCBI lineage: Eukaryota > Metazoa > Cnidaria > Anthozoa > Scleractinia > Pachyseridae > Pachyseris > Pachyseris speciosa. The sequence continues at coordinate 43,126 of JAEMWC010000514.1, forward strand.
TGTTTATACATTTTGTGGACGAACGTGACTTCAAGGAAGTGAGTGTAGCAGGAAAACGCAAATTGAAAAAGATTGGTGCCTTAGGATTTGTTTTAACAGCCGTCAGTGCGGAAAGTTCAAGCGAGGACGACGAAGTCGAAGTCGACTCGACCAGCAGTGAAATGGATAGCGCTGATGAAAACAACGATGAAAATACCGAAGGGAGCTGCAGCTCTGAAGAATGCTCTGAAAAGCAAGAAAGCGAAACGAAAACGTCAGGAAAAGCAGCTGCAAGCAATCGAAAGCCAAAGGCTCCATCTTCCAAGAAGACAAATCAGACGCGTAAAGTAAAAACAGCTTAATAACTAGCACTGAAGACGAAGTTGAAGAATTGTGTGATAAGCTGGAAATAAAGAGAGAGGAACTTAACGGTGAGACAAATCTTGTACAGGCTTTTCACGGAGATCTTGAAAACTAGTTCTCTTACGGCTGCTTCATTCTTGAGGTCCACGGTTCCACGTTCAGCGCAATCCAAAATATTCACACGGACCTCGTAATCTCCCGAAGGTGAAATGAGCAGCTTTACTGAACTTTCCGCTTGAACATTCCGCACTGACGGCTGTTAAAACAAATCCTAAGGCACCAATCTTTTTCAATTTGCGTTTTCTTGCTTCACTCACTTCCTTGAAGTCACGTTCGTCCACAAACTGTGTATAAACACCTTTCTTCCCACATCCTCTGCCATTTTGTTTGATGGTAAATCGAGAACGACGCGAAGCATTGCGTGAGAGCTGTCAAAATGGGGACATCTGATTGGCTATCATTCAACCCTCTTGGGAACACCTTATCTTGGAGGACATCTAAAAATAACTTAAGAGGGATTACGATGGGGATTACGATGGGGATAGGGCCTTAGAAGCTTTCTCATACATCTGAACTATATGATTTCTCCACGACATAGCACTCTGCAAAGTTAAACCCAAGTGAGTATGAGACTCAGCATCTTTGACGACATTGGAGTTGAGAATTAGAGGAGAGTGAACTTGTTTATTACGCTTCAGAGAAAATACAACATTACGAGATTTAACAGGATTCATGGTTACCAACCATTTATCAGCCCACACAGCAATCTTATTTAAATCAGAATTAAGACGACCAGCTGATACGGCGGGGTCGTCAACAATTTCAAGTAGTGTTGTATCGTCGACATAGATCAACGGAAGGGAGGCGAGATCATCAGTAATATCACTGATGTAAAAGTAAATAAGAAATAAAAGCTGACCTAGCACAGACCCTTGTGGAACTTAGCTTTTAAAGGTGACCTTGAATATAACGCTGCTTTCACGGTCTTCTCACCTCGGCCAGCCGGGATAACCCGGCACGAACCGTTTACATGGCAAAAAGCTAAACCGCCTAGAAGGGTGCTCTAGTCAAGTAGACAGGGTGCCCCGGGAAGGCGGGCTACCCTGTCTAGCGCGTAAACGCTACAATGCATTTGCTAAAGAAACGCATGAAAAGTTGGCCCTCCCAGAGTAGCTTGGTTTGCCGGTGCACCCTCCCTCCATGTAAACAGGCCCTAAGTGTCCACCTTACACTGTCAATGAAAGAAAATAAAATAAAACGAAGTCAAATGAAGTGAAATAAAATGCAACGAAAAGGTCGCAGAGATAACCACCTCTCGTGGGCGTCTCATTCTCGAACTCGTAGTTCAGGTCACTAGCAGTACAGTTGGCGCTCTTTACCTAAAAATCTTTCTGTTGCATCAAGTTATAGGCTACTACTATTTTAACCCATGTATCTCGAAGTTTCGATATCTCAAGCCAAGACTCGTCATTTTGAACAATATATACGCCCTCAGAAGAAGGGCGTATTATCACTCAAAACACTGATCGCGAGTTGAAACAAAAGACGCCACAGAGCACTTTCCGAGATTAAACTTTGTACATTTTCAAACGTTGCCCTAAAAAGCAATACACTCCTTCGCCTACAAGAGCTTCCACGTTTACCGTTTGAGATCAGTCATGCGTTTCTCAAACTCCCGGAAGCATTTCGCTCGTAAAACTGTGTAATGTGCACAATGTTTTTAATTTACCAACGCTGACAGCAGCTCGGTACAAATGCAAGATTAAGAAATAACTTAGGATAGTTAACACGAGAAACTAAAACCCAATCGTTAGAAAAAAAATTTAAGTGATAACGAGCCCAGAAGATCTTTGAAAGGTTTGATATGAAAATATTTCAATCAAAAAGTGAAATGTCAGCACAATGATCTACTGCGCTGTCTATTCAACATTGGTTTGGCGTATGTTGCACCACGTAAGTGAACTTGTTACCTCTCATTCGAACTTCTCTTCTATTTTGTTCGTTTTTGTTTTGTTTTGTTAAGAAATAAAGAATACTCAAAACTGCAAGATAAAACGCACAGAAATTGCAAGACACCCATACTATATAGGCAATACACAATAATAGACCATTTTACAGTTCTTTGCTCAGTACCCTGGCCTTCGATTGAATGCGAGGCTAGGGGTGACCTTGTTTTGATACAAACCTACCTGCTTTTCTTATGGAAATTATGCTGATTAAACGCTAGTTAGTATAAGAAAAACATGATTTGCATGAGAAAAGTTGGTAGGTTTGTATCAAAACAAGGTCACCCGTAGCCTCGCTTTCACCGACAACTGTAAAATGGTCTATTTACAACAAGCAAAAGGTGAAGATATGTTTGTTCCATATTTAAGATACAGGCAATACATCACTTCACTGTCAATATAGAAAGGTTTGTAACAATTATCCCCAATCGTTTCGCGGTTACTAAGGCTTCGAGGCAAAGAGACTTCACTGTTTGAATCTGGGAATGATCACTTCACTGTTTGTAGGTCACATTGTTTATTTAAATTTATAGAGCATTTTTCAATTGAGCGCCGTAAAACTAAAACCATAGCAATTATTCTGACCAATCACGACAGTCGCAAACAACGCAATGAGCCAATCGCAACCAGGCGAAATAGTTACATTCCGCTGCCTACTAGCGCGGGAAAATGGGCGGGAGCAAGTCACGATTGGTTTTGGTTTTGCTTCTCAGTCATTGGTTAAGAAAGTGGCGCGAGTTTCGCGAACCAATCACGGAAGTAAAGCAAAACCAAAGCAAATGAGAATTACTTTCGACACTGGATTGAAAACCAGTATACACAGTGATACCCACAATCAGTGTGTTACGGACAACCTACGCCAATAATTCACTTGCTTTAACATACAGAAGCTTAACTCGAACATACATAACTCTCAACAGTGAAAACTGGAGTGTTCTTTAGGCATATTTCGGCTCAAATGTTCGCAATAATACAGTTAAGGGGATGAAAATTCTCTTGAGTACAAAAATAAGAACAGTTTAATTTTTCTCTACCATCTATTCGTCCCCTCATTAGATTACCCTCTTCTGTTGCTAGGGATTTTTTACTAATGCGCCTAAAACATTGTGCCCGTGCTTGCACGCACAATCGTTAATTTTGTTACACTGTGTAAGCTTAGCATAATTTTCTGGAGCGTTCTTTGCAGACCATTCCTGAATAGAAACTCGCAATAGACGGTAATGGTGTTCTTTTCCAAACCTATCCTGTTGAATGGATTAGTCTTCAATGCGATGCGGTTTACTCGGAATCCTTTGGAAAAAACGTTGTTTATGAAATAGTTTGGCGGAAAAATCGTGCGCAGCCCGCCAAACACATGACGTGGCACCGGAAGTCAGGTTGAGACACTCGGTCCAGACTATCTCAGATTATCCCGCCAAGAGTTATCCATTAAGTAAGTAAGTAAGTAAGTAAGTAAGTAAGTAAGTAAGTAAGTAAGTAAGTAAGTAAGTAAGTAAGTAAGAACTTTATAATTGTGTCAAAATCGCTAGCATACAATGCACACTAATTGGGGACACCTAGCTACAATCAGTTATCAAATAAATAAAATATAAAATATATGTACATGGGTATTTGTTGAATAAACAGTCATGCATTAAAATCAATAATGAAATATATTTACATGTGCATATATTGAATAGGCAATGAGTCATGCATTAACTGAAGATCAGTTGTTAGTTGTTACATAAAAAACAGTTTCTTTATAAGTATAATCCAGCAGGCTTGTAAAATTAACCTTTTTAATGCGCTTTTTTTTAAGTGTCCAGTGATTCAGACGATCGGATAGATTTGTCGAGTTTGGACCAAATGACAGGGCCTAGATAAGTCAGGCTGTGTTTGCCATAATCAACAGTCCGAAATCTCGGTATGACGAAACCGGCCTTTTGAGAACATGCGTTCTTTGCCAATTCAGTACCCCGCTTATTTTCTTATTCCTAACGTCTTAAAAGAACGTACCTTTCAATTTTCAAAAATAACTCATACCTTCACATTAACAAAAGTCATCCAAGATGTTGAAATAATTATGAACAACTTCGAACACGAGTGGGAGAAATCCAGCATATTTCGTTTTCTTAGAAAACAACCGTATGTTTAAAACCGATAACAGAAATCAGTTAACAATTGGTTCATGCGTCAGCGTGCGTTCATCGAGATATGAAACAAGCGGGAAGTTTGGTGAGCACAGAAGATGCGTAAGAGTTAGAGCACTCTAGTCTCTTGAGTGCCCTCCAAACTTCCCAAGTGCTTCATATCTCGATGAACTCACAGCTAACGCATTTTCAGCGCGATAGTTTAAATGCTGTATAAATAGAGATTCCCTCTGCTACGTTATCAGCGTGCACAATAGGAATATGAATTTGACTACACGAATTTACCAGCTATGTTATAACAATAACTGACACATTTACAAGAGACCATACAACAACAACAACAACAACAACAACAACAAGCTTTATTTGCATGACCGTAAAACATTACAGTATTGTGAAAGCAGGCAACAAGAATTAAACTACACTAATTTGACAACAGATTGTTTCGTAAATCAAAACACGCGGAAATAAACTTAACAAACTTCATATTGATAATATTATCATCACAGTTCATTAATTCCACAATTATATATTGCATAAAAGTGGATCTGTAAAAAAAATATGAATACATCCTACCATGCAACTGTTTTGTCTAAATTGAAAAATAAGCCAGTGTACGTAACATTAATCATTCCTCTGAACTAACGATCGGCCAATCTACTGTAACCTATCACAAAATAAACTATTTGCATAACTTGTGAAAATCACATCAAGGCCGTAGCTGGAAATTTTTGACTAGGGGGGCAAGGAAGCCAAGCGCCAGAGACAAAAGCCATTATACCGGGCTCTGGGGGAATGTTCTCCGAACATTTGAAATCTAGAGACTCAGAAATGCTACTTTCATGGATATTTCGTCAAAAGGAAATGTTAATTAGTCTAAGGTTTTGTAAGCTATTGATATATCGCTGAATTTAAAGAATAGACAGGGTTACACAGAATACCCCGTGGTTTGTAGCCTGTTCTAGGCTCTCAAATATTTGTGGCAGGCGAAACAACGAGCGAAGAACGAAGGAAGAGAATTGATTGTCTTAGAGGGTTTGCGGTTGTGGTTCTCTTTTGCCTACATTTAAATTTTCGCTCTGACGATCAGATCTTTGAAAGATTTACTTCTCTTATATGATATAATCGGAGGATTTGTGTAGATTGTGTAGACAAACATGGCAATATTTTCTTGTGAGTTGTTTTCCTTGTTGGAGTGCCAACGTTCAATTGGCAAAGTTCACTCCTGTTATTGATCGGTCTATAGACTTGTTTAGATAGCCACGTGTTGTTAGGCGTGATTTGAAGTTAGTGAGGCACCAGTCAAAAATTGTTTATGAAGAGTCTGTTCTAAGAAGTCTCATCGCTTCACCTTTAATAAAACCATGACACCTGGTGGGTGACACGACGTGAAGTGTGTGTATTAAACTCGGGTTATAGTTTGTAGTAAAACCACTGAGTCTGGGAAAGTTGTTTCGTGTTCTGAGATTTCAGCTGAAATTTGTTGGCTTGTTCAATAAGCCGAGACAAAATGTCTTGTTTTTCATGATCCCAAAGGAAGTAACGTCATCGATGTAACGTCTCCATTCTTGATATTGCTTTGCAGAAAAGGTTTTGTTTCAAGTTTTGTCATGAAGATGTTGGCTAAAGCGCCTGCCATTTTTGTAGCCTTGGCAGTTTCGTGAGTTTAGAGATTGTTATCGCCCGGCATTAAATCCTCACTCTTTACAGGTTTCGCTCACATGAAAAACTCTGGGGAAATGTTGACAGTTTATTGTGTATTGTTTGAATATTGCTGATCTCTTTTGTTTGCTGAGCGAAGCGGTTGTGCAAAGTTTCAAGGTGATATCAGTAAAGTTTAAACTATCTGCCCAACACTCCAGCAAGAGGACCTTAAAAGAATTGTTCCAATATGTTGGGGGGGGGGGAGGGGGCAACTGCCCCCCTTGCCCCTAGGCTAGCTACGGCCTTGCACATAAGCAATCGACACACAGCCCTGGAACTTCAGAGACTGAGGTAAAAGTCATTTAGCACGGCAACGTGACTGTAATCGTTTTTATACCAGAGTGAAACTGGCTACAGAATATGCACAATCTTAAATGTTTATAAGATCTCGAGACGTTTTTCACTGAACAACGCCTTTAAAAAGGAACTCTCTAGTGCATAATTAAAAGGAGAGCATAATTCTTTTGGTTTTCACATATTATCTTTCGAACAACACAACCCTGTCTTACAACTTTAAGAGCTTATCAGTCGACCAAACAACCAAGGAAATGTTTTCATGCCCCAATTTTAGGTTAGTTCAATAGTTTGCTCATATATTCGAGCCACTTTTTTGCTTAGTGTCGATGAGATTTGCATTTATTTTGTTCCAAATTTGCTTTAAAAAGGAAGGGGGTTAAAGTTTAACACTGGCTTTAGAAAAACTATATCACGACGTTTCACGACGCCCCTGGTGTTATCCGAATAAAAATTAAATATATACTTTTGATAATGAACGTTGTGTCAAGAGTTAATTTACGTTCACATTACAAAGAACAAGTGCTTCACCTGCAGTTAGTAACAATTCTTCCTAATCGCAGTTTTTCGCGAACAAGCGTGAAATGAATCAAACTTCCCTTCAAACTTTGTTATAAAAAGTGACGACTGTGGACATACCACTCTTCGACGCTTTTGACGCTGTTTTACTCCACTTCTTAGCTTCCGATGATCAGTTACATGTGTGTAATGAGTAAGCTAAAACATAAAACCGAGAAAGGCAAAGATGCGTACTGAAGCATTCTACCTCGATCTTTGCTGACACAGAATCGGAATTGACTTTTGAAAAACATATAAGGCTTTGAAGAACTGCTTGTCTCAGATTCAAATGGACACCAGACAGTGGTCACATGAACAGCCATGACAAGTAATGGTTACAAACGGATTGCACCAACCACAGACACAAAGAAAGTACATTGTTTTGGTATATGGAACTTACACACAGAAAGGAGTGTGTAAACTGATGTAGAGGAATGCAGACCTATGACAATACCACGTTTTATACCTCTGATGAGAAGCTCTTCAAATTTGTTATCACTGATGGGCAAAGTATATTCAGCTATAGAATAACAAAGTTCTTTAGAGTCTTTCTGTCAATAGGTTTGGGAATTGTTTGCAGCCCTTTGTACAAAAAGGCGGTCCCCTTTCAGGCATTTACACCAACAAATTCTCTGATGTTAGTCGACGCTCGGACATGAAATAGCCCTCTTTGAAGACTTTTCCTCGAATTTCTCAAGCTTCTTCGCTAACGTTTTCTTTTACGGTCACGAATAGTTAGCGGTGCGGATGTCAATCAAGGCGATTGGTTCAGTTTTGCACTCAGCGCGCAGCCTTGATTTCTGATGGAGTCGACGTGCTGATCTTGACTTTTCGTCCGAAATTTCCTCCGTAGTGATAAACAATCCTAGCCGGTTTTTCTCCTCACAAAGCTGAATTAATTAAGTTTGACTGAATCTCATTATTCAGCCACAAAAACTTAAAACCCAGTATAATAGTATAAAAAATAGTAATATGGTCACAAATTATGAAAATCGAATCCTAAAATACGAAGCTACGAAAAAGCTACTAAAAGATAAAATTCTATCTGTTTTTCTTTACGATCTTATCACATTCTAATGTATCCTGCATAGCTCTTTAGTAACGATCTTATCGTATGCTGTTCTACATAGTTTGTTCTTTACGCCATATCGTATATTCTCTTCTTTACGATCTTATATCCAGGAGTGCTCAATGGAGCCGATCTGCAAAATAACCGCTCTGCAGGCCGATTTTGGGCTGGCTGGCAAAATGTTTGCTGAAATAAAAATCTTGCTGGCAGTGTTATTTTAACGAAATCTTACTAGAATTTGTGTCCGTAATGAGTCTTACTGGCTGACAGGAATCAAAACACGTTATTTCTGGCAGTTGTCTTATTTCAGTTTTCATGCTGGCTGAGAGTACTGAGGACGCACTTTATCTGCGTGAGATTGAAAATAAAGTTAATGAAAAACAAACTGTCCTTGGACTCGTAAAGCCGCGGCTACACGAGCGATTTTTTGCTTGCGATAGTGATGCGATTTTTTGTAAAATTGTCGCGTCGCCGGCGCACGATGAAAATCACCCGTGTAGCCACCCTCGCACAGGTGATGCGACAGCTCAAAAAATCGCAGAAAAAGAATCGCGAAAAGTTAAACTCATTCAATTTCTCGCGATTTTTGTTTTGCGACTTTTTACCTGTTGCGTTGCCAGTTCAAGGGTGGCTACACTTGCGATTTTCATCGCGCGCTGGTGACGCGACAAAATTGAAAAAATCGCATCACCGGCGCGAGCGAAAAATCGCTCGTGTAGCCACGGCTTAACGCAACTTTCAAGAGTCTCAACGTATTGAATAGCATGTGCTGTCAGTTGGCTTCGTATTTTGTTGGATTTTTATCTGCGAGAAGATAGGACTTCGGGGAAAAAACTAAAGGTAAACAACACGGGATACAGATAGAAGCCTACTGCCCGTCTTGGGAACGATCTGACATCCGAAATAAATCATTTGACATATTTTGCCCATAAATTAAGTTAAAATCAATCTTAGCTGGTTGGGTATTTTTCTTCCTTACGCGACTGCTGGCTGGCAAACTGGAAAGATTCCACCCGTGCTGGCTGGCATTTCGTGTTTGTGGCATTTTCAACTTTGCTGGCTGGTTGAGAAACGACACACTCGTAGCTGGCTGGGATTTTTATTTCTCAAAAGTTTTGCTCGCTAGCATTGAAGAGCGGTTATTTTTTTGCCAGGAAAGTTAAATATTAACGAAGATTGACAGGGGGACACTCAGCTAGTGTTTAGTACATCGTACGATAAAAATTCTCAGAAAAGGTCGTTGGGTACTCCTGTATATCGTGTTCAAATTCTA
>JAEMWC010000514.1:57500-95000 GCA_016490735.1 Pachyseris speciosa
GGGCGAGTGATTTCGAATTCGCCGAGCGCGTAGCGCTAGGCTGATTTGAAATTACGAGCACGATTATCCCTGAATTTTCCCTGCTAGCAGAGGCCTCTTTTCCTTATATTCTTTTCTCCAGCACGCTGAATACAAGGAAAAGAGGCCTCTGCTAGCAGGGAACCCTGAATTGTACGACACGAAGTCCGATTACTAATTAATTGCGTCAATAACAAAATGTGAGAAACTCTAGAGGTCCACTAATTGTAAAACTTTACGTTTTTACTATTGTACAAAATAACGAACGGTTCGAATGCAAATTATCCGACACCGGAAATGGTTGCTATTTTACAAAGCGCGAAGATTGACAACTGATACGACATGGCAGCTACTGCTCAACATACCCAGGTGTTTGTAATCGGACAGCTCAAATCGGACAGTTTGGACCTGAAGCAGTCAATTAAGACACAAATAAAGGCTGTTAAGAACCAATCACATTCGAGCATTTTGTTTCTGACACAATAATGATAATGATAATGATAATGATAATAACCTTTAGTATATACCACACAAGTGAATAGTGCACTCTGATTGGTTAACTTTGAGGTGATTAGTTAATTGTTTACTCTCGGCAGTATTTATAGCACAAAGGCTAGTGGGGCTGAACAAATACAGAAACAAATAATTCAAATAAACATAACATGATAAGAATCCCAACTGGCCGGAGACAAACCAATAGGCTATTTATTGTTTTGTTTTATTGTTTTATTAGCTTCGCCAGAGACCTGGCAGGGACACTACAAAAGCTTGCGCCAATTACTGTAGGCCCGTAACGGCAACTCCCTCCCCTATAACCACATTCTAGTAGAGATAGACCACCACACCGAGGACTACGTCCCCTATTCTTTTCGAACAGTGCGTGGGTTCTTTAACGTCTCACAGATTGAGAATAAGTATGTCATTTACAAGGATGACCGAGGAGTTGAACCAGAGACTACCCAGAACAAGACCAGCTAGCGGCCAGAGCGGGATTTGAACCCGGAGTGACCGCATTGAAATCCAGCGCCCTAACCGCTCGGCCATCCTGCCTCCAGAAACTCATTTAGTCTAACACAGTGCCTGTTAATTCACAATCGTGAACGCTAGAATTTAGCTACGTGTCATCATTATCCTCACCGCTAACGCCAATATCCTACAGGTATTGCATGAAATTCATGTCATGGTTATTTCATATTCATTACCATCATCAGTGTTATCAACATGATCATAGTTGTCACTATCACCTTTATCGTGACTCATAACCAGTTCATAAGAATCATGACGATACCAAAAAGCCAAAAGGTCGCTCTCCATTTGTTTTTCTAAATCAGGCCAACTCCCACTAATGGGTCGCAAATCAAGCGCGCCAAAATACACGCATGACTCGTGCTCTTATACTGCTGGGCAAATATATCGCAGCAAGTAAAGTGGCCCTAAGGAAATTATCCGTCTTCATGGGCTCCTGGTCTAACGTTAATTTTGTGATATCAACCTAATATCATTTTCGATTTTAGAAAGTCCTGAACAATTTTTTAGGAACAACCTGTCTCATGAAAAAAAAACCTTTTTGAAAGGAAGTCACACTCCTTTCATTCATTCAATAACAGTGCGGTAATCAGAACTTAGTACTGCGACAATTACGCCGAAAGAAGGGTAGGGAAGGGGTAGGGTGGGGAACAGCGGTAGGGTGGGGAAAAGGGGTAGGGTAGGGAACACTCCCCACTATTTGTGTCCTGGGCCAGATAACTTTCAGTCTAGGTAAGTACACTATGTAAAAGGACCAAACTAATTTATTTCATTTAATAATCATTACATACTGACCATGGTTGTTTGGTTGGAAGAAAGCGCTTCCGGTGAGCTGTAAATCATAGCGCCAGGAGCTGCCGTCATGGTCTGTTGCGCAAACTTAGCAGCGCCGTAATCAGAGACTTTGCCTCTCCATTGGTCACCCTGTCGCCATAGCAACACATTAGCACTGCTGACGTCCCGGTGAAGAATGGGGGAGGGCCTCCTCTGGTGAAGGTAGTTAAGTGCACGAGCTACATCAAGAGAAATGACACATATTTCTGTTTCAGAGAGTTCACGTTGTTCTAACAATGCTCGTAAACTTGTTTCCATGAGCTCAGTGACAAACATAGGGCTTCCTTCATCATTTGTTGCTCCAATGAACTGCAGTAAGCAAGGATGACGGCATCTTGAAGCAATGTTCATTTCTCTCTCAAATAAGCGCCTGTTATGAGGTGAGAGAATCAACTCGTGGATCTGTTTGACAGCAACAACGCAGCCGCAGTATGTTCCCTCGTTAACGCTTCCCCAGCCACCCCTACCAAGGCATTTCTCTTTTATTTGGATTTCATCGCGGTCAATGATCCAGTCAAAAGTTTCGTGGCGGCGCAGTTGAGCTGCTTGCTGAGCTGCTGAAAGACTTGCCTCTAGGTCATTCAATTCCTGATCTTTTGCATCCAACTCACTTTCTAAGTTCGCCCTTTCTGCTTCATTTTCTGTCATATATCGCTCAAAATTTGCTACCTGCTGCTCCATCTCCCTCAGCTGTCTTTGTGAGTTTTCTTGCTCCTGTTCTTTTTCCCTCAGCTGCCCAAGTAGTCCGGCTTCTCTTTCTTGTAACTGTTCTTGGCAATTAGTTAATCGCTCTTCCATCTCGCTCAGCTGTCTTTGTGAGTTTTCTTGATCTTGTTCTTTTTCCCTCAGCTGCCCAAGTAGTCCGGCTTCTCTTTCTTGTAACTGTTCTTGGCAATTAGTTAATCGCTCTTCCATCTCCCTCAGCTGTCTTTGTGAGTTTTCTTGATCTTGTTCTTTTTCCCTCAGCTGCCCAAGTAGTCCGGCTTCTCTTTCTTGTAACTGTTCTTGGCAATTAGTTAATCGCTCTTCCATCTCCCTCAGCTGTCTTTGTGAGTTTTCTTGATCTTGTTCTTTTTCCCTCAGCTGCCCAAGTAGTCCGGCTTCTCTTTCTTATAATTGTTCTTGGCAATTAGTTAATCGCTGTTCCAACTCCCTCAGCTGTCTTAGTGCGTTTTCGTGCTGTTGTTCTTTATCCCTCAGCTGCTCGAGTAATCCTGCTTCTCTTTCTTCTAATTGTTCTTGCCAAGTTGCTAATGGCTGTTCCATCTCGCTCAGCTGTCTTAGTGCGTTTTCGTGCTGTTGTTCTTTATCCCTCAGCTGCTCGAGTAATCCTGCTTCTCTTTCTTCTAATTGTTCTTGCCAAGTTGCTAATGGCTGTTCCATCTCGCTCAGCTGTCTTAGTGCGTTTTCGTGCTGTTGTTCTTTTTCTCTCAGCTGCTCATTAAAACGGGCCTCTCTTACATCTCTTACTCGCAACTGTTTTTGCCTAGCTTCCAACTCTTGTTCCGACCTCCTCAATTCTCTTTGTAAGCGATCTTTTTGTTCTTCTGTCTGTCTCAGCAGTCGAATCAAGTTGGCTTCACGTTCTTCTTTCTCTCGTAACTGCTCTTGCAAGGAACGCAGCGCTTGTTCTCTTTCCCCAGATTGGCTTGGTAAGGTTTCTGTACCGAAGAAAAAAATTAAAAGAAATAATCACAGTTGTTTCCTTATTATCATTGTATATTGGTTTGAACCGTTAGTTATTTCGGCCTCCATCCGAAAAATTATCATTGCACAAATTTATCAAAAGCAATTTTTTTACTGGTCTACGCAGGTAAAGAAAGGCTTCTGAACAGTGTGAACAACATAATCAAAGCGAAGTTATTTGGGCCATTTATACGGGAGAAAACGCGTCTTAAATAAGACGCAAACTGATCGTATAAAGGGTACAAAATAGCCGTCCGTGTATTATTTTAGAGGCGACTTAAATAAGACGCGTCTTATCTTAGAACAGGATTTCCAGCTGTTCTTATTTTTTCCGCGTCTTAACGCAAAGTGCACGTGTAAACAACAACAAAAACATATCAAGGTTATCTTACGATTGGATAGTGTGATTGGTTGCAAAGCTTTGCAAAAGATGGGTGGGAGAGCCGAAAGTTCGCAGTTAATTCAGCATCTTGCATCTCTAACATGCCATACTCGCACCAATCAGTTGATTGCTTTCTTCCGACTCTTCTCGGATTTCTGTTGTAGTCTTTGTATACTACGGGGGAGGGGGGGGGGAGGGGGGGGGAGCAGGGATGGCGTAGTGGTGAGAGCACTCGCCTTCCACCAATGTGGCACCGGGTTCGATTCCCGGTGGTGACGCCATAAGTGGGCTGAGTTTGTGTTGGTTCTAGACCCTGCTCCGAGGGTTTTTCTCCGGGTACTCCGGTTTTCCTCCCTCAGCAAAAACCAACATACGGCTTATTCGAGCTGGCTGTAGGCTGTGCTCCAAGGTCATACATGGACCGTATAGCGGCTGCCAGAGGCGCCTTGTATATGCTTTCGGTTCGACCTTGTTGAGCTGCGTCCTTGCTGTACTTTGCGAGGACGATTAGCACAGACAGTTTTTTTGGTTATGAATTTTTTCTCAAGCTCGTTAATTATTCATGCAGCTCTTACCCAACCAGAGCATCTTATTCTGGTCAGTGTGGATGATATATGAAATAAATCATATATGAACTGCGGAAATGAAATCAACGGGAACATATGAACTCACAATTGACCTGCTCCCAACGTCAGTGGCTACATAGTTCAGTTGGTTAGAGCATCGCACCGGTATTGCGAGGTGACGGGTTCAAACCCCGTTTAAGTCCTGAATTTTTTCAGACTTCTTTTCGCAATTGCATAAATTGCGTTCACTACTACGACGATCGTTCTTCATTTGATTATTCTGGCCGGGTGGATGGGTTTAGAAACCCAGCGAAAAACGAGTTGAAAACCACTAATTTCAAACCCGTGTGTAAATTTTTTCTTAATCTGCATATTCATTCACATGACGATAAACAACTTTATTGACAACAAATGATAATTACAGATAATTTTCTCTATTGAGTCATTTTGAAGCTACTAATATTAAAAGTCACGTTGCAAAGTCACATTGCAGTTATTGAAGTCCCCAAAAGAGCTCTTATCTGCTAAGTTGACAATTCAAAGTGAATTCACAGCTTTCTTAATACCCGAGTCGAGAGCTTCGCATCCTTGTGTAAATCGTAGTCTTTAAACAGGCCTGCTGGCTCTAGAACAGAAACTTTTGAATACCCGAGTAATTCGGCCTTCGTTAAAATAGTTTAAGCCTACTGGCTCCTAGTCCTCTTATGCTTCGTTGAAGGGCAATAGCTTTCTTGACCAAATTCTCTTCTTCGTAGACCGCATTTGGCTCGCCAACATTTGCTTCCTTCTTCCCTCTTGGTCGGACGCAATGAATCATGTACGCAAACATGTTCTCTCAGAAAAGGACAAAAATCTAACACTAAATAATTCTGTATTGTTTCATTTGAGAAGTCATATCAAAAACTCGTGCTTCATGTTCCAAACAGCTCGAAACAATAAAAGCACTCCGCCTTCAATTCGGCGTCGTGCTTTCATCTGTTTCTCGGTGTTTGGAACCCCTAATGAAACACTCGCACTCGTTTTTGATATATTACTTAAACTGGTAGTCATCGTAGATTAAAGAGTGCGTTCGAGTATTGGTAGGTTTGGTATTATGTTAACCCTAAAACCATCATAAGGAGGGCCATGTGGTCCATGATGATCTTTGAACACTAAAAGCACATTTTCAGCTTCTTGGAAAGCCTCAAAAGTATCAACTTTGACTAAAACAATATTAAAACATGGTTTCTGAAAATAGTTTTAGCAGCAAAGGACTAGTAATTGTACAAATCAGCAATTGTTTGAGGCTCATCTAGACAATAATCCCCAGAAATTCCTTCAGCTCCTCAGGACTTGTCGTGACCCAACCTGGAATATTCCTTCGGGTGGCATATTTGTTTGTTTCAGTGACCAAATGGCCGATCAAATGTGGTGAAAAAAGTGTACAAAATATTTCTCAGACATTTGTTTATCCTGATATAACGTATTTCAGTCGAGGTCGTTTCTTGAGAGGTGGCAGATCATGCACTTCAACTGCTACTTCTCGCCACAAAGAAACCCAATTTCATCGTGTTCAACAACTCCAAAAAACAGGTCTTGTTTTCGAAAGATTCCGCCGATTTAATTCCGCTACTATTAGTAGGAGCTCGTTTAAATCACTTTAATCTACTTCGTGGACGGCCGCCATTTTGAAAGCTATTGAGCTGTGGTAACTCAGAGAAGTAGTTTCCAAGCCGCGCCGCCACGAGCATGCTTGATAAATTATAGCAGAGCACCATGGTTAAGAAAATGTGGTAACCCATCTATTCGAGAAAATTTGGTTTTGGTCACGGTACGTACGCCCGTGCGTCCGCCCTTCCGTGTATGCGGTGTGAAATGTCCCATTAATAGTGTGTTGTAACCCGCCTCTTGTGTACATTATACACTTAATGTATGCTCCCGAGGGAAACAGTTAGTTTTGTTTTCTCGAGAGGGAAAACAAAACTAACTAGTTTCCCGAGGGATCATACATTAAGTGCTTTGTTATATACCGAGACTTTCCCTTCAACAATCACAGCAAAATAAACTGACAAGCAAACAAAGACGGCATTACAAAAACACGTCTTTATTCGCAAGCAGGCTGAATGAATAATTTACAAACGTTTAAAAGTACCCGAAAAAGTAGAAGATGCCTTTCTTGTATTTTCCGAATCTTTTCCTCCTATTAGATGCTGAATTTCTTCGGCTGATACATGAGAAAAACGTTTTCTTTTAGTCTCGGGTTCCATAACGTTTGTATTATCGTTGGTTTAAAAAACTGAAAATTGGCAGTGTTCTCAGGTCCGCCTCGTCAATCAAGCTGACGTGAGCACGTGCTGAAGATCATGCCACTTTTTAGTCATGCACTAATCACGTGCTGCTGTATTCGGCGCGCGGGCAACAATTGCGGAATTGTATCCCGGTCGGGATACATTTGAATTTGGTCAGGGGCACGTGACCAAGAATCAACCAATCGCAGTACTCGTTTTGTTGAGTGAAAGTGTAGGTATATAACAATGTTTGATATTGGACGTCAATGTTATGGCCAATTGACACCTGTCAAAACAAGGTATCCGCTGACTAGTATTACGTGACCCAATCGCGGGCTCAAGTTTAGACCTCATCGAGGTCACCTGTTTTTTTGAAGTTGACTGCTGACCTGGTACTGGTTTCGATTAGATCGCAGGCTCAAGTCAGGTGTAGGACACCCAAACCAAAACGAGGCTTAATTTTTCGCACGCTTTCTGCGGCTTGAGATTTCACATTTAGTTGGTTCTTCATTTTGAGCACAACAACTTCATCTTTGAAGTTCTGTCTTTTAATTCGCGTGAAAGGCATGAAAATCAAGAACTACTTAAAACATACTCCAGTGGTGAATTTTCAACTGATAAAATGGAAGAGCAAACCAGTTTTCTCAAGAAATTCTTAAATTTTGGATCCACTTGTATGGCGCCCGGATTGTGTGGTTGAAAAACAAAATGATTTAACGCTTCAAGGGCTTGTTCACTTTACCGCGGCATCTTGCAGCTCACCACGAAAGTTCACTTCACAATTCACCGGCATTAATGGGAGGAACGAGTAGCTCGGAATTGGTGGAAGAAGTTCTTTCTTTGGACAAACCGTTTTCTGTTTTTGTAGATGCGTGTTTTTACTTTAGTGGATCGATGCGAGTAGTATAGTGTTTGGGGGTACGAAATCATTTGATCTCATTTTCCCCAAACTACTACTGCCTTCTGATCTCGTATTCTGGAATATATAGTTATTTAATTTGATGGAATATATAGTTATTTAATTTGATGGAATATATAGTTATTTAATTTGATGGAATATATAGTTATTTAATTTGATGGAATCTATAGTTGTTCAATCTGATGGAACCAAGGTCAGCACATTTTTGATCTCGTATTAAAATGCGTGACATTCTCGGAAAAATCACCAAGCGTGACATTCTCGGAAAACAGGGAATGAGTCATCGCCTATAGCTGCAGAAAAAAAATAGCAAAACTGGTGGCCACCAGAACCTCTCATGAGGGACTTAATTTGGAATTTGAATCACCACCCGTCCCTCATGAGAGGTTTTTTTGTTTTGTTTTTTTGAATTCCCACCTCCACACCACCAGAGCACTATCATTTATGTCTTTCCCACCTCCACTCCGCTCTGGCCCTATCAGACCCTCTTGGGGCCAATTATTTGTTTATTTGTTTTTTTCACCCTCCGGCTTGAGATTGAACCGGCACTTCTGTCAAAGCCTAAGCTTTCACTATAGCTCTACCCAACAATCCGACACCATCTAAGGGTGATTTTTTATTTATTTTTCATTTTTTATTTTTCATTTTTTATTATTTTTTATTATTTCAACCCATGGAATAACGGCGGGGGTTTTTCATTATTCCATGGGGTGGCTTGTATACATTTCGCTAACGAAAGGCCCCCGCTTTTTCCAATCGTTAGTATACTCTGCATACAAGCCACTCTTTATCTGTGTGAAACAACCCTTATATATTCGTTTGTATTTTCATTTTTATGCTTGTGGTACATAAATGAAATTTACAAAGATAAAAAATAATACGCATGTGTAAAAAGCGAAAAATCTGACGTAGTTTGATGACTCATTCGAAAGGGAAACCCCCAAAGAGGGCAGTATTTTAAAACTCACAAAAATCATATGGCGTGACGTCAACAGCTAGATTTTAAAATGTCCATAAGCAAAGCTTGTCACGCCATTATCATGAATATACCGCTTATCGTCAAAGCAGCTGAGTGATACTTTATTTATCTCATAACTTCCAAGTTGATGGTTCTGACTTCTAATTGTTTTCATTCTATGATGCATCTGTTTATTATCAAATAGTGTCTCTTTATAATTTTCATGTTTGATGTTATTCTTAATAATATTCTTACTAATACCTTTTGCTGTCTTCCCTCCTTTCTGATCATCTTTAATATAGCTATACATCTTCGATCTCAGTCCTACGAATTCACATATTGGGACTCCAGCAGTCTCATCTTTCATCATACCAATTACCTTTTTATTGGTCTTATCGGAGAATGGCGAGCTTTCAGGATATTCACTGTTATCAAATTTATTTTTATCCTTCCAGAAATTTCTATAGATGTCATGGGTTCCAATTTCATAGGTCAAACTGTCTGTGTCTGTGAATAATAATTTTGCTTCATCTCCATATTTCTCTTTGATGTAGTTGTAATGGAAATCGTACATCAGTGTCTTGCTAAGGTCTAGAATACACATCCCCACGTATGCTGGCCGGTTTAAAGTAAGTGTTTCTTTTATCCTATGAACAGCTACTAGATTTTCATTGAATATCTTACTGCTAACATAAGTTGGTTTACTGGCTAATTTCAATAGCTTCTCCTCATCAGTCACCAATCTGACGTCTACTCGCTTTCTTAGGTTTTCCATCGTTTTGCCAAATACACTGTTATTCATCAGCTTGAAAAAGTCTTTCTCAAAAGCATTTTTAGCATTCTTACGTTTTTCAGTATTGAAATCAATATATTGCCTAAGCCACGCGGACTGATTGAATTCTAACACTCGATGGATTTTAGTTATTTTCAAACCGAGATCAGTATATAATTGGAGGTTCCTGTAATGGAGCACGTATTTTTCTTTGTTGCTTAATGTTGGTATCAGTTTATGTACCAGACCAGTTGATATTTTATATTTCTTCGCTATGTTTTTACAATAATCTGATAGCATGTCCCCAATCACTTTGACCTTTTCCGGTGCCAGTGGATAGTCATTGTGAAGATCATGCAATTCTTCAGGATATTTCATGTCAACTTCAAGAATCAAACCTTTGTTGCTGTCTTTTTTATAGACAGCCAGGTCTAAATTATTGATCTGTTTTTGTGTCAACCATTTGAAACCACCGGTTGGTAAATATTGACTCATAGCTCAACCATACAAATTATTAGCATCAAGATAAACGATGTACTTCGAGGGCGCCTTCTCGTCATACTCTTTCATGTATTTATTATTTGCTTTACCGTAACGGTTGGCTATATAGCTGATTCCTCCACGCAGACCCTTTTCAATGAACTGGAACATATCAATATCAGTCATCAATTCTAATTTTATGTCAGTCATTTTTAGCATGGCGTCCCAAGATAAACCGGGAGATGTGAAATAGTGACACGGGTCCAGTTTATAGTACTCAAGGCATGTTTTTCTGAAGTTTTCAAATACATCAGCCAGTAGGAGTACATCTGTTTTAAGGTACAGGTCATGATAATCACCCATGTTTTTCAAAGAGAATGTTTCCCACACTGTCTGAGCATGTGTATAGTCTTCATCTGATATATGCTCATCACTCAGTATGCTATAGAATTCATTTTTTGATGGCAGCTTCTGATTGAATTGATCGAAACTGTCCATGTAGTCGTAAGGATAAACACCTTTCTGTGCCATCAGATTAAGATCCTTTCCCTTAAACTCTTGTGAGGTGTATTTTAAGGCTTCTCTAGGTAGATTGCCTACAAGTTTTTCCAAACTGGAGCTCATGAACTGGAAACTATCAATGAAGGTCAAGTGGTTGCCAAGCATGAAAGCCATATACTTCTCCATGTTATTTGGGATAGCATTGATATTCATTTGACAGTCTTCACCTTTCTTGTTTTTGTAAGTGTGCTTCTTAACAATAGCTCCAATCTCCTGCATAATAAAATGACTATCATAGCCTCTTAGATTGTGAAATATGACTGGTATTTTTATTTCTTCTGGGTTCACTCTGAGTTTTAGATTACAATCTTGGTGAGCAGAACCTCTGTATTTACCAGTGATGTGACAATGATCTCGAACTCGGATATCTTTGTCAGTATATTTCTTATCACAGATGTGACAAACTTTGGCTTTTCGGAATTTCTCTTCATCATCTTTAGTCATTTTCAATGGTTTGTTAAAATTTTTTTTCACAACATTCTTGCAATATTTGACCTCCTCAAGCATAGCTTCCATAAATTTGTACACAGCCTTTTCACCCCTGTATATTGCTGCTGGTTTGCTGTATTTATCGTCATAGCAACAAACAACTTTATAGCCGTAGCCACAGTCAGTATGCTTCTGATAGGCTTCAGTATATGATTTATCACTGTTGGGTTGACAACCGTGTATTTTTTCAGTGATCGCCTCAAAGTCAGCATATATAACAAATGGTACCCGCTGTTGTTTATGAAAGTTGTTGAATTTCAGTATGCTGTTATCTTTGTTTGGCATTTTTATTGCCTGTGTGCCATTTACTTGCATGCAGTTGTCCTTGTGATTATTCAACACCCTTTCAGAGCTGAAGCATTGAAGACAGTGCATACAAAAATGTTTTCTTTCTTTGTGCTTTGTTTGATTGTACATAAACTTATTGAAATCTTTGATCAGCACATAATGCTTGTTTTCATTTTCAGTTATTAGAAGCAGATTCAAGCAGTCTGTATATTTCTCTTTTGAAACAAAAATTGGATATGGCTGTCTATTCTCATAACCAAAAACATTGATGTTGATCTCATTTTGTTTTTCAATCTTGTTGTAATGCTTGGTTGCAACTGGGAATTCAATCCCTGTATAATCCAATTTTTCAATGTATTTTTTGTCAACTTTTTTAATCCTCTGTGGGTATTTCTCTTGTGGGTTCAGGTGTCTGATGTGACACCATCGGAAGCATTCATTATCCTCATTTTTCAAGTTAATTAAACCCTTTGCACTGTTTCTGAGTTCATTCGGTAGTTTAATGTATGAGGAGCCCTTCATTGGCGCATATTTCACAACATTAAGATAATGACTATCAACTGAATCAACAGTCCAACCTGAACCTTCAGATACCCAAACTGCAATCTTATTCATTATTTGGTCTTTTGACAACTGTAGTGATTCAGTTACTTCCAGATTATTCACAATTGGTTTGAGCTGCACTGTTGAAATATGCTGTTTTGTATTCTATTTCTCCGTCAGTCATTTTTGCAAATATTACCTTGAGTGTTTCAACAAATTTGAGACCTTTAATTTCATTCAACAATTTTATAATATTATATGCAACAGCCTTTCTCGTGTTTTGCAGTTGCGCAAGCGGGTCTTTGTTATTTTTTATACCGATTTCAAAAGATTTTGTGAAGCCCTTCAGAGCTTTCTCTGTTTGCCCTATCTTAGTCCTGGGTGTAGGTGTTGGTCTCTGAATCACCTGTTTGGTTCTGGGGGCTGGGATCGGTCTCTTTTTCAATTGCTCTATTTCTTCCAACCATTCTTTTGGTGGAGCTGGTAATCTTTTCCTCTCAAAATAATCAACCAATTCTTTCACAGTTGGTCTTTTCGTCCTTGGGGCGGGAATTGGTCTTGTTCTTGGTTTAGGTACAGGTTTTGTGTCATCAACTATAATAACTTTAGGCTTTTTCTGCTGCTTCAACAGCAATTCGATTAGCTTGGATTTGCTCAGTTTTTTCAAACTTTTCTCGTCCATATTACTACTAGTTTCGATAATTTTTTCCATTTATAATATATATATAGTTATTATTTCTTTAAAACATTTCCGTCTGCGTTTAAATATAGTTGAGAATTCAATTGATCCAATTACTGGATCCTTTTGAATTGTAATTATTGAAGAATATTTTTTTGATGTTTTTTTGTTTTAATATGACAAGATTTTCCTGCCATTGTGTAGTTACGTCCTGTCTTACATATGTTACAGTACCATTCTTTATTTAGCATATAGGTAGTCTTGTGTTTTTTTCTTTCCTCATCACTGAGAACTCTAGGCCTTCCCCGACCTCTCTTAACATTTTGATTCTCCATATATAATCTATATATTTTTATTTTTATATCAATTTAATTTTCTTTTAAATCTTTCCTTCGTGATAAGTATAATTTGCTTTCTTCCAAGTGTTTGGTTATTTCATGAATCAAGTCTTCGAAACAATTGCTCATGATGTACTTACACTTATTTTTCTCATACATTTGCTTCATACATTTTTGTTTATCTGACACTTGATACACACCAGTTGGACTTTTGAATTCAAGACATAGAGCATTGTATTTTCTAGTGGGATTCAACAGCATTAAATCACACTGACCAGCCATATATCCTTTGTTATAACTTCTGATTCTCATATTTGAGCTTATTTGATTTTCACCTAGACCGACAATCATTAAAGCATCTTCATATTTTTTTCTGATGAATGATACAATCTTGCAGTGCAGATCATTTTCACTTTCAATCATCAGCATGTTATTACTTCTATCATTGAACTGTTTGTAATATCCCTGTTTCCTGATTGATGGTAATACTTTCGATGTAACCCAATGTTTGAATTTTACTGCTTCCTGTTTTTTAGAGGACAGTATTAGTGAATAAAGTCCAGATTCATTTACGAAGAAACATTTGAAAGTTTTTTCGGGGGTCTCAGCACGAGGGACCATTTTGTCCCCCGTGAATCAGTGGTCTCAGCACGAGGGACCATTTTTGTCCCTCGTGAATTTATGCTGATTTTGTGGTCTCTTAAGATTTTATCATCCGATACAACATAATCTCTGATTGCTCTTTGTGGATTTTTATAGTCAAGAATTTTAGCAATGTCTCTTCCTCTGAACCATATTTTATTTTTATCATCAAGATAGCAATCTATTGATACATCTAATTCTTTATTATCGTAGGAATATTTTTGCATTTGTATATTATATTATATTAATTTATTTTTTAATTCATTTTCGACCTGTGTTTAAATATAGTCAGGAATAATAATATTCTTGGCTACATATAATAGCAAACAACAGATATACTGTAGGGTCTACTCACATATATGTTAGATAATTTTCTCTTTATAATATGTCTTTTAAATCCTTGAACGGGATCCAACTGTTAAATTCGTCACTGTAACCCTTCCACTTCACTAAAGCTTGTTTCTTCTTGTAATCTCTGCGAATGACTTTATCAATACGGAATACATCCTGTCTGGCTTTCAATAATTCAGCTTCATAAAAACTCCCTTGTATTTCTTCATCGTTGAGATCTTTTAGTTTGTAAGTGACTGGATTAGTGTATTGGATCTTATCAACTGTAAACACTTCTTCAGTCCAATTTGGTGTATAGCCCTTGTCGAACACATTCCGTTTATACTTGGATATTCGGACCTTGTCACCTATTTTAAATTTTGGTTTCTGTTTTAATGTTTTCATATCGCCATACAAATTGAAGTAAACAGTTCCTTCGTTCCTCTTATCAGATGCTTCAACGGGTGTCATCTTTGTGCTTGAATGTTTGGTATTATTATACTGTTTCACTAATTTTGGTAACATGTCTAAATACTGTGTATTACCTTGAACAGTGAACTGCTTCCACATTTTGGATTTAATTGTCCTATTCCATCTTTCAACTACTGATGATTTCTCTTCATTCTCAGTTGAGTACATCTGTACACTATGTTTCTCTAGCAAGTCCTTCAAGTGTTTGTTGTAAAACTCTTTTCCCTTGTCGACCCATAAATACTGTGGTTTTCTGCCTTCCTTGAATATTGTTTTGAATGCTTCAGTGACAGATTCACCTTTCTTATCCTTCAATGGGACAATCCAACCATATTTGCTGAAGACATCAATAACCATAAGAAGATATCGATAACCTTTATTCCATTTACTGAACTGTTGCATTTCAACTAGATCACTTGCCCATATTTCATCAATTTTATTTACAATCACACGCCGCCGAGTGAAATTTCGTTTTATGGGTGCATGTAATTCATCAGCTAGTTTTTCTTGCCAGTTTTCTTCACTCGACGGCTTTTTCCGTTTTTTGAAACACCGAGACCAAGTTTCTGTTTTTTGTCGATTAAGAATCTAGCTGTTTGACCCCATTTTGGCATCTCACCATATGGTATTTGATCAAGTGACTCGACCATTGTTCTATCACAATCACCTTTATTTTTTCCCATATCATAACAAATATCATGATAAGCTGCTATTTCATCTACTTTATTGTAAGGTTGTACATTCCATTTCAAGACCTCACCTGTGTTTTTATCATACTCTAACTGTTTATCGAGGGGATTATAAGGTCCCATGTATTTATACTTTCCGGGTGTCCATCCACTTTTCGGTTTAGGAAGCTTGCCAATAACCTTATGAATGTCAATAGCACCGCCATAATCTAATCCTTTGATATCTGTTTTGTAACGAATATTTGGTCTCACTTTTGTTGAGAGTTGTTTCAAAGCTTCTGACCCAACCTTTGTGATTGCAGGCTTTGCGAGGGAAAGTCCTTTGTCAATTAATTTCTTTTGCAGCTTTGGATTTCTCATTGCTTCAGAAGCATAATATCTACCCATTTCAACACCCTTCTTCGCTAAATAAGGGACTCCATGTTCTAAGAATCCTGTTAGCGCCATATCTGCGGCTGAATCTAGTATGCCCGCCCCTTCAGACGGGCTATTCAGTTTCCCTTCCCTTTGACAAACTTAGTCTTAGTGATCCCACACTCAGCACATTTGCATTTCATCATAGTTCTTCCATTTTTAGTCTTCTGGTATGTTTCGCTTCCTGGTACACACTCAGTTTGCTTCTTCTGTTTCACACAATATGATCTCATATATATTAAGTTGGATAAAATAGCTTTCCACAATTTATCACCTGCTCTTTTTTCAATCTGTTGACAACTATTATAACAAATATATTAACATCATCAATTATTTCGAATTCTATCATACTTTTATGTTAGACAGAAATCTATTAAATCTTTTATCATCAAATAATATTGTTAATATCATAGTACCTTTCTGACGTTCTAAAAGGTAGTATAAACACCATTGTTTACTCAATAACGGATCTCTAATACTCATTGATTCATTGAAACAATTCTTTTTCTCCATTTGAGCAGGTATCTCCTGTCCTGATGGATCAAAGTATTCTTTCTCATTATAGCACGCGTAATATTTGCCGACTTTTATTATCCCACTGTTTTTGTTTAACTTAACAGACATACATATACATTACATATTTTTGAAATAATTGATTATGAATCTATGATTGACTCTTGTGTCTGTGGGATTGAATTTTGCATTATGAATGACTTTCAATATGGGGGTCCCTTTCTGTCTTTCCAATAAATAGTATAAACACCAATATCCACACAAGACTGAATCTCTCTCTTGAATCTCATCTCCAGAGTATTCAAGTTGTTTTCCACTTGTAGCCATGTATTTCTGTACTTCTGTTGGCATCATCAAACCAAATGAGTCAAAGTATTCACAGTATCTATCACCAATTCGATAACATACCCAGTGAGTACCAGGTCCAATCTTACTGTCGAGATTGACTATCCCACATTCATTCTTTTTTATTTGTCTAGGAAGATTGTCTCTTGAAAATACTCCTCTAAAATGTTTTATTCCAAGTTGTTTAACCCAATTGATTAAATAAAAGTTGGATAAGGGTTTGTTTACAAAATGGTTCCTAGTATGGGGATTGAATTGAATGGACTGTTTTTGCCCAGTAGAAGTCCTTTTCCTTTTCTTTTTTTTTTTCATTCCATAACCGATTGGGTTATTCCATGTACCAAAAACAGGAGGAGATTGCCATGGAATCATAGCATGTTTCCCACCTTTCTTTCTGGGTACAATGTCATCTGGAACATGAACAGGTATTGACCGTCTTGGACGGCTGCTTTCAACATGCAAACCTTTTCCAGTTAATTTTCTGATTGCTTCTATAGCCAAAGGAATTCCAATGCTGGCGAGTATTGTTCCAATACCCTTTCCAGTCTGCGCTTTTGTTGGTTTTATAACAACGTCTCCACCATACTGCATTTTTTGGATAACATCAGCCATCTGTCTCGTATTCAATAAATTTCCTACATTCAATAATTGGGATAAATTGGCATTAGGAATAAGAAATCCTCCTTTTTGTTTCTTTCCAAATAGTTTATCAATGCCGAGACTTGCTAATGAAGAAAGAGCACCTGTAGCCAATGCTGGAGCCGCTTTAGCTACTGCTTTACCTGCATAAGGCAATAGTCTTGTTCCAAGTGAAAAAAGACTGGACCAAAGAGAACCTCCTTCTTGGACTGATTTTCTGATCTGTGCTTTGGATATCTTTACATCAGCACCTGTTCCATTTCTCTGTGATTTGGCTAATTTTTTTATCTGTGTTTTTGTCAACATCATTTGATCACCTCCAGTGAGATCTCCATGTGCGAGTCTCAATGTTACCGGTGAATTTGTTTTGTATAGCTTTTGCAAGCCTTTGCTTCTGACTTCCTGAAAGTCTTACTCCATGAGGATGATAAGTAGTCATATAATATATGTTTATACTAAATTGTATTTAATACAAACAATCATTTAATATTAATTTAATACAATCATTATTTAATTTTATTTAATTTAATTTATTTAATTTACATAGATCTCAGAATTAATTTTCCATCAGTCTTTCTCATCTCAATATCCTGCTCATACAGCACAAGTGCATACACACTGTAATCAGCATTTGTCGCAGCACTCAAAGTGTATTTGAAAGTCAGTTTTGTCATTCCATCTTTGATATCCTGTTTCTGTTTCGTCAAATCAAAATAAATGAAAGGGAATATTGTACCGAAATTGCCCCTGTTGAGAAGGGTACTTTCACTGAAATCGTTTACAGCTTGAACATATTTCAAAACATCTCTAAATACTCTTGTTGGTTCTGTTGATGGTTTATAATGAACCTCTGGATAATCATTTCCATTGCCAACCTCAAGATAACAATCAGTCAAAGTTTGGTTATTTGCAACTGAAAAGGTGTTATAGAGAAATTTATTGGCTGTCTGAGATGCATCACTTGCATCATTGATGATGAATACAAAGACATGCCTGGGTTTGTTTATTCCTGTGGAAATACGGAAATTGGCTGTCTGTTGTCTTGTTGAATTGCCTCTCTCGACCATTTCTCTCATGTAAGTCCACTTTCTGTTGTCAAGATACTTGCTCATGTACAAAGACTTTCCCGTAGAATTAAAAATAATACGAGGAACAATTAGCTGGAATTTAGTTAGTACCACACGACAATCATCAGCAGCTTGCCAAATCATATTGTCATCACTCTCAAGTGTCAGGTTCAACTCTATTTTTGAGTTAGGCATAAGCTCATCCCAAAAGCTCTTGAAAAAACCGTATCTGTTCAATGCAAGCTCTACATTTACTTCACCAGCTGCACCATTCAACAGTGCTTTGCGAGCTGCGAAACCTTTGTTATAAGTAGCCACCTGGGCAACTCTATCATCAGCTTGTCTTTTGTCGTCAAGATAGAAGAACTCATTGGTTCCCTGACTTACAGCATAACCCTGTGAATACTCAAGCAATGACTTAATATTTGTGGCCTGGTTTGCATTACGGCATTCATAAACATCAATACCATTCATTTTCACATTAATAGTGTTAATAAGAGCGTGAACTGAATTAACGATACCATTTCGATCTCCTGCAGCAATGTCAGCTCCATCTGCAAGCTTCTTTACAATGAAAATAACATTAAAACGGGCATTATACCAGTCAAATGGTGTAGTCTCTCCACTGTTATCAACAACGAAACGGTAACCTGTTTTCCTCTGATGAGCATTATTTGCTACTACAGTATTAAGTGCTGTCTCTAGTTCGAACACTACATCTTCATATCTTTCGATATATTTTGAGTCACGATAGTTTGACATATATTATTGTGTTAGATAAAAGTTATTTTATTTACGTGGTCGACCTCTCTTTCTTTTGATTAAACCACCAGTCTGGCTCACACTCTCAGTTCCACTCTTGTTTCCACTTTTTCTCTTTTTCAAAAGTTCTATGATTTTGTCACCAGCTTTTTTGCCAGCATGTTCACCAATTGTTGTGGCTGCTTTTTTTCCAGCTGTTTTGATCATATCAGTCACAATACCTTCACCATGTTGTTCATATTTTTTAAACTCAAACCGTTTCATATACTATTAGGTTTTATAATTCCACACCTCTCAAGAATAACTCAATATACCAATCTATCCCATTTAAATCGACTGGAGCTCTAGAAGAGTCTGTGACATAAAAGCGTATTGAGCTGATTATATGTGTTGAGACAGGATTCCATGAAAGAAAACGAGGTTTGTAAGTGAAAGGTAAACTTCTAACGAGATTTGTGACAGGAATAACAGCGATTGTATTTGTGCTATTTCCATCAACAATGCTATCTGTCACCAAATCACAATTGATATAAATTTCATCTACACTTCTTGTGATATCAGGTAAATTTGTTCCATATTCTGTGGCTGAATCAATTTTGAATCGAAACCGATAAGTTTTCTGAAATCATTATTTCTGAGATCCACACGATAATTTTCATTGAGTTCAATCAAAATGCGATATGTTGACAAAACGAAAGTTATTTAATACCATACTTGTATTTTTTTTCATCTGTTTCATCTGGATTAAGTCTTTGGTTTTTCCATGAATTTATGAATGTAATCATCGATATCGTCATATGAATACATACCATTGACGAATGTTACTGTGAACCAGTTTGCACCTCCATCAATACTGTATTTAATTTGATTATTCCCAAAAATATCTCTGATATTGTACCAACTGTATGTCATATTGATAACATTCACAGCCATTTCATATTTCAAATCATTCGTTAATTTAAGAGGTGTATTGAATCTTTTTTCAAAATCATGACTCTTGCTGACACCAATTTTGTCTCTGTTTTTACTGTTGAATCGTAATGAAATTTCTGTCATATACTTTTACATTAGATATTTCATCATTATTTTATTCAACTCACCGGTTTTCAGGATTCCCAGTCTGTTCAATGTATGCAATATTTTTGTGAATTCATTTTGAACATTTTTGCTGTTGTTGCCGGCTGAAATAGATCCACCAAGCAACTGTAGTCTTGAAAGCATGTCACCCAAAAATGCATCCCTTGAACCCATTCCTTTCCCTGTTTTGTATTTGTAAGAAGCTAATACATCTGAAATCGTTTCTCTGTATTTCCTCAAAGTTTGTATTTCTCTTTTATGAGATTCATTTTCTTCTGGAGTGAATGATTTTTTTTCTTCTTCTGCCATATCCTGGCTTTTTCTGCAGCTTTCTCCCTTTCTTCAATAAGTTTTTGTGGGGTGACTTGAGTTAACTCGCTAGGTTTAAAAGCTTGTTATTTTTAATATAATTCTATCATCTCTATCGAAATTGTTATCGATCTCTAATATGTTGGGTGTCTTATCCTCTTCTTCAGGTGCTTCAATGGCTCTAGGAAGTTCCGTTCCCATTGTAATAGCTCTTCTATTAGCTTCAATAACATCATCAAGTCCTTGTGTTAAAGCCTGTTGATTCTTTTTCAACTGTTTAATGACTTCATCCTGTTTTTTGTCGACACTTTCTTTCACACTCTTCTGGACATCAATAGAGGGTTTCAGTAATTCTGATGTTGTATCATATGCATCCTGTTTTCTGTATTCATAAGTCTTGATAACATCACGAACTTCTCTTGTTTTGTTTCCAGCTTCAATTCCACTTTTAAGAAGCCTTTTCATTCGTTCTATATCCATATACAATTGTGTTAGACTAATCTAAACTATTTACATATGGAAATCCCTAATTATGATATTCAGGGTTTAAAGAATTCATTCAGACAGTTGTATCCGTATATGCCAAAAGATACATTTAGAATGTTATTGGCTGGTAATTCTGGATCTGGAAAGACAACATTGTTCATGCATCTGATTATGGAACCATTGGTTTATTATGATCAGATACATCTTTATGCAAAAAATTTAGATCAAGACAAATATCAATATCTTCGGAAAGTAATGGATGAAATAAGCAGTCACATTGGATATCCTGCCTTGGTTTGCAGTCAAGAAGAGATATTGCCAGTTGAACAAATAAAAAACACAGATTTGCAGCGATTGGTTGTTTTTGATGATTTCGTGACTGATAAAAAACAAGATCAAATCATAAGCTATTTCATTCAGGGGAGACACAAGAACTGTTCAGTCATATATCTCACACAATCATTCTATGGATGCCCAAAATCAATCAGACTCAATTGCAGTCACTTCTGCCTTTATGATTTCCCATCCTCAAGAGAAAGGAACTTGATTGCACAAGAACTTGGAATAGACAAGAAGAAATACATTGAAGCCACCAAGAAACCATATTCCTTCTGTTATGTTGACAAGCCGATGAAGACAATCAAGAGAAATTTTTATGGTGCTGTTTAATCTAATCTAATATTATATGGCAATCAACAATTGAAGATTAATCTAAACAAGATGATATAATGGGAGTTTTTAATGCTCAAATAAATCAAGATAAAACAGAAACTGGAACTGGTGAAAGAGGCCCAGCTGGTCCAATTGGTCCCAAGGTGAAAAGGTGATAAAGGTGAAAAAGGTGATAGAGGTAATAGAGGTCCAGCTGGTCCAATGGTCGAATTGGTCTTTCTGGTCCTACGGGTATAGAGGTCCAAAAGGTAATACAGGTGCAATTGGTCCACAGGAGCTACTGGAGCTGTTGGTCCCAAAGGTGATGGATTCAAATTAACACAAGATGGTAATTATGACATTGAAAAAAAAAAATTAGTAATGTAGCAGACCCAACTTCTAACAAAGATGCCACCAATATGAGATATGTTAATGATGCTGTGTTATCAATTGAAGGAACACGTGTTAATCCATTTAAATTTCTTCTTGAAGATATATCAAAAACAACTATTCTTAGAAATGCGAATAATCTGCGATTAGAAGACTATGATAAAAGCCCATACAATTTCAATAAAAAAGCCTTGTCTTTTGTTATTCCTTCTGCTGGTCTTACAACTGTTCTTCGTTTTGATTTGTCACAATTGGAAGTTTCAAAGTACACTTTAGTTGTTGAGTTTTATACTGATGGTAATCCTAACAATGCAACAGTTGATGATGATGTTTTGTCATCAAATTTAATTGAAAGAAAAGATTCGATAAAAAGAGCATTTCCAAAGACTCATCTTGTTGATGGTTATCTTAAGAGAATATTCTTCCTTGAAAAAACGAGAGTTGGTCCACATCAATGGAGTTATTGTTGATTTCACCATATTTACAAAATAATGCCAAACATCATGTCATAGTTTATGGTGTTTATGGATTTTCTAATATCATTTTATCACATATTCACGACCCAGCTTTTGAAATAGAAGAAGGAAGAATTGTATTTAATCGTGAGCTTAAAATGAGTTTTCATAGAATAGTCAATGTTGGACGCCCTATACTTCCACAAGACTGCGCAACTAGAAAATACGTTGATGATGGTGTAATAGGTAAAGCGGATAAAACATATGTCAATAATAACTTTGTGAAAAAAGATGGAAGCGTTGCAATGACTTCTGATTTGAATCTTGGAGGTAACAAATTGACTAATGTAGCAGCGCCAACAGCAAACAATGATTCAGCCACAAAGGGGTATGTTGATACTGAAATTGCTGGAATTACTGGCATTGATGTTTCTCCATTTCTTAAAAAAGATGGAAGTGTTGCAATGACTGGTGATCTTGACATGGGTGACAATAAAATAACAAATGTTGGATCTCCAAACTCTGATAAAGATTCTGCCAATAAAAAGTATGTTGATGACCTTGTTTTTTTCAGCATCTGGACTCAACGCAACCCATTCGCTTTTCTGTTAAAAGACATATCCAAGTCTTCTGCAGTCAGTGGTGCAACAAACCTTCAAATTGAGAATTTTGACAGATCACCATACCACATAAACAAGTCGTCATTGAGTTTTTCATCAAACGAAGAGGCAACTTTACATCTAAAATTCGTTTTGATGTTTCATCATTGAGTAATGGACGGTACACATTTGTTACTGAGTTTTACTCACCATCAGATCCAAGAAGTGCTGCAATCAGTTAACCCTTCCAACAATTAATATGCGTGACGCTGGACTGTCATTTCAAAAAGCTTTTTACTAGAACTCCACACGTTGATGGTTATATTAAAATTCTTTTCCAGATAGAAAAAACTGGTGGCGGTCAAGCGTCAATTGATGTTTTACTTTCCAGCACAGCTCCTGCGTCTAACACCAAAACACATATCATTGTTTATGGGCTTATGGCTATCATACCAATTTGTCTTACTTTCTCCATGACCCAGCTTATGAAATTGAAAACGGCCATGTTGCGTTTGGTAGTAATATTGACATGAAACTAAACAAAATCCTCAACCTGCAGGATAACCCCTCAAACCCACAAGACGCTGTTAAACAAAAGTTATGTTGATAATAAAACAGCTGATTTCCTTAATATAAATACAGTGGTGTTAATTTATGCACCTGTCGCATGACAATAGAAATGACTATTTGGCTACCAGATAACCCAAGATTCGTTATTCAGCTGTTAATAGAAACTATGTGACGAATATTTTTGAAAACTTGATGGAAGTATTCCAATGGCGGGTGATCTTAACATGGCTGGAAATAAATTGACGAATTTAGCGGATGTGGTGAATGAAACTGATGCAGTGAACTTTTTAGAGTTTTAAATCAAGCTGGAATAGCTATTTAGATCGAACACTTTATTATTGAATGGAACAAATGCGATGGCGCAGATATGAAACTTGGAGGGCATAAAAATTTGATGAATGATATCGATGAAATTAGCACTGAATATGGCTTGACAGTTAATGGATATGTCAATTTACCTCGTTCACCACATTTGATTTCAAAAAAGGTCATTGATATAGACTTGAATAAAGAAGCTAATCATATTTACAGAGCTAGAATTGGATTTAATATGTACACAATAAAAGATGGAAAATACACTTTCATTCTTGAATGGCTATTTCCTGATTATGAAGGAATGTCTTAGTAGTGTAACATTCAGTGCAACTGGTGGAATTACAATTCATAAAACTGTAGGGAGAAAATTTGATAACAGAAATGAAGATCATTCGAGATATTTATTATGGATTGAAAAACCTTCAGCAAGTTCACCACCTGAATATTTATATTGTACGATTCATATTAATGCTAACCCAACTTATCCAATAAGTACAAAGTTCATTGTGTTGCATATGGTATTGATTTTGAAGCTGTAGACGTTCCATCAAGTGTTTACGACTTCGCAGAAGCTTATAAAATCGTGAATGAAAAAATACAATTACAAACTGATTTAGATTTGAATGGACATGCTTTGATTAATAATTCATGAAACTTATTTGATGGTCAAAATGGTGAATTGACAATGCTAAATAATATTAATATGAACAGCTTTCTTATAAAAGAGGCTAAACTTGGTGGTGATTTAAATCTGAATGGCTATAGAATTCATAATAATAGTTTGAATCTATTTCGTTCAAGCGTTACAGGTGTAATTATGGAAACAGCTTTCGATTTGGGTGGATTTGCTCTTTACAGGCCGAAATTAGGAGGTGATCTAAATTTGAATGGGAATGGAATAATCGGTCAAATACAATATTTAAATTGCTCTGTCAAAGCCAAACAAGGACATAATAAGAATGCTTTAAAGCCTGTATTGATAAATGGCTCTGATTTTTTAGTCATTCATAACAATAACTTTTATATTAAGAAAATGTATGTCATACAAGGAACAAAACCCGGAATATTCTACTTCAAGACAAAAGCTGAAGGTGGTGGGCCTTTGCCATTACCAGCAACTATTTATGAACACAGACAATCTCTTTAAGTAGAAACATCACAACGGTCAACGTCAACAAATCATTATCGAGAGGCTATTTAATCATTGATTATTCACATCCTAATAGTGGAGCATTTGATACAGCATTCACACTTGAAGTGGTCATGAATTAATCTAAATTAATATTATAATGGGAGTTTTTCAATTCTCCACAAAATCAAGACAATAAAGGTGATACTGGTGCAATTGGTCCTAAAGGTGATAAGGTGATGGATTTACATTAACACAAGATGGCCACTATGATCTTGGAAACAACAAGAAATTGATAAATGTTGATGAAGGAACTGATGATAATGATTGTGTCACAAAAAAACAACTTGATCTGAAGTTAGATAGAGCTACTTTTGTTATTTCAACTCTCTTCCTGGTGTACCAGTCCTTGATGGAATTTCTATTGCTCTCATCCAGCTCTCTCTGTTTTAACATCTGATACAACGATAGAGTCTCAAGATGGGTTGATCCTGTCAATAATATATCTTTCACACAAACTGATAATTCCAAAACCTCTGCTGTTGAGAGATTCAAATAAAAAGAGATTCTTTCTGCGATTCGATGGGACTGATGACTACTTGAGAATAAATTCATTTGATGTATCCAAAGTTGCTGGACAAATGGGAATACATGCACAGTATTATGGTTGTTAATACAAAAACAAGTGAAGAATCAATCTCAATTTCAATGGGGCAGGCTAATATTCGATTTGGTGTTCATTTTCCTTGGGGTACTGGGACTGTTTGGTTGATTTTGGTACTCTCTCAGGGAAGACAAAACAAGTGAAGAATCAATTCTCAATTTCAATGGGGGCAGCTAATATTCGATTTGGTGTCTCATCTTTCCTTGGGGTACTGGGACTGTTTTGGTTGATTTTGTACTCTCTCAGGCGGAAGACTTACTGCTCTTTCTTTGTCTGATCTGACTGGTAATATTGAGGTTTGGACAATAAGAGTGAATGGACAAAATATGGAACTATTTAGAGGTATTTCATCAATGACTCCTGTTGGAACAGAAACAATCTCAGCAACACTGTCAGGAAATCCACAAAAAATGTTCGTTGGATGTCAAGTTGATAATGATGATGGTACTGCAGTCAATTTTTCTGAAATGGATCTGTACGCTTTTTCTGTTTGGCAGAAATCTCTGTCTAATGATGAATTAAAAAATATGTTCCGTTTCCTTGAAGATTATTTCGATCTTTGAATTATGTAATCAATTATTATGAAGCAGATTATAAGATTTGTACGATGGTTCATTCGGGATGCTGAACGGGAAAAACCCTGGTGTTGATAAGAGGATTTTGAAATCAGCTTTGGTTTACCAGTTTCTATATCACAAACATTTCAACAAATATATTGAAGTGAGAGATATTATCCAGGAGCATATAGGCATTGGATTAATCGGTCCCGGTGAAGGCTGCTTAACACATTTTTTGGAGCATACTCTTGGTTGGATTGATACATTACAGACACATGGTATATTACACGATGCCTTCGGTAGGTTTTATGTCAAACATGCACTTGATAGAGGATATTCTTATGCTATACCGTCTTTCTTGACGACTAAAATTAGTAAGTTATCACCTCTAAGTGGGCAATTGTCTGGTTTGTGGTACTGTATGTTGAATAGAATCATTATATAAGCATATTGTATGAAAGAGCGAAAAAGCATATTCAGCTGGAATCATATTTCAGATGAATTAACAGAAGATCAGGTAAATGAATTAAAATCCTATTACCAAACATATCACAGAAAGTGTTGGGCTCATAAACAGGCGGTTAAACGGTTCAAAAAATGGAAATTAGCTGGTAATTCAGCGTCTATTATATTTGCAACTGGGGGTCTTGCTGCAAGCGTGGCAACTGGTGGTGTTAGTTTGGTAGCCATCAGTACAGCATCACTTTTGATACAAGGTGGATGAAGCATAAAAACCTAGATTTGAAAATCCAGAATTGCACATATGCTTATCAAAGCTATCAACATCTACTCAATTCAATAAAAGACAAGTTGAGAAGTGGTGATTTTGATGCTTCAAGTATACAAATCTCAATGAAGAAT
The DNA here is from genome assembly GCA_016490735.1 of Pachyseris speciosa. Classification (NCBI taxonomy): domain Eukaryota; kingdom Metazoa; phylum Cnidaria; class Anthozoa; order Scleractinia; family Pachyseridae; genus Pachyseris; species Pachyseris speciosa. Next base: position 84,242 of record JAEMWC010000514.1, read on the forward strand.
ATTGATGATTATGTGACTGACAATAGTCCAATTATTGATAAGTACCTACTGAAATATGATGAAAAATTCACTGCTTGATAATACGAATAATCTTATCAAATCTCAACAATAGAATCTCAACCCAATATCGATCATAAAATCCAAGCGTCTTTTTTGATCTAGTAACTATTATTTTATCAAATGGAAGATCAAGCATTAAAAATATTTGCTTAAGCATAAATTTCGCACTTATCATCCTTTTACGATTCTTATTCACCAAAGGAAGGACAGTGTCTATCTCTTGGAAGATTTTCAATATTTTGCCTTTATCTTTTACAGAAATTTGAAGTCCATTCTTACAACATATACCATTTATCACATTTTCAATATGGTACTTCCGATGATATACAGATTTTCGCCGTATTTTATACATATTATTATGAAAGTCAACGTACTCTTTACAATAATCATAACCATGAACTGAACCACAATTTAGACAAACATTTTCACCATCATCATTAAACACTTTCTGTTTATCACAGCAAGGTGCTTTCACACTTTTAACAACTTTGACCAATAGCTGATCACAAAAAGGACATGTCAACTCCCCCATATTCTTCAATTCATTGTGGATTACTAAATTACAACTCATCTATATTATATGAGATATTATTTCTTTATGCAGCTAACACATGATAGGCGATGACTCATTCCCTGTTTTCCGAGAATGTCACGCATTTTATGAAGTGTGCTGACCTTGGTTCCATCAGATTGAACAACTATAGATTCCATCAAATTAAATAACTATATATTCCATCAAATTAAATAACTATATATTCCATCAAATTAAATAACTATATATTCCATCAAATTAAATAACTATATATTCCATCAAATTAAATAACTATATATTCCATCAAATTAAATAACTATATATTCCATCAAATAAATAACTATATATTCATCAAATTAAATAACTATATATTCCATCAAATTAAATAACTATATATTCCAGAATACGAGATCAGAAGGCAGTAGTAGTTTGGGGAAAACGAGATCAAATGATTTCGTACCCCCAAACACTATACTACTGATGCGTATTTTCAAGTCGTAGAAAGCTCGACAACACAGGTAACTGAAATAAATTGAAGCTTAGCATTTGAGGTTTAATCGTGATTACTTTTGTTCAGGAATGAAACTTGTATTTTTGTCTCGACTCGATATAAATAACAATCTACTCATTTTGGACACAAAGAAATGTTTGTTTGTTGTTTTGCAAGCGAACTAGTGTTTTCCTCCGCTTGGCTAGCCTCCTTCGCAGACGTCTTTGAGCACGTCACGCGTTCCTTGCCCAAGAACGTCTGCTGAACTGAACTGCCACTTCCGTTCGCGGCGGTTAGCCAATCATAGTTCGTTTTCCAATTTATAGAAAGTAGGACTTCGACCCCTGGATTATTTTCACAGACGATGCACGTGAATCGGGTGTCGATTTCCATTCTTACGCAGCTCGTTATTGGTATGTTCAAAACAAAGGCTAACCGCCGACGAACGGAAGTGGCAGTTCAGTTCAGCAGACATTCCTGGGCAAGGAACGCGTGACGAGCCCAAAGACCTGAAAGACGTCTGCGAAGGAGGCTACCGCTTGGCTTACTGTACATGTTTTTCGACGTCAGTGTTTCTATGGTGTTAAGAACTGAAAGAAACATTTGCCCTTATGTTATTAACATGTAATCGCAGTGAGTCCTCGTAAAGTATCTCTCATGTTTTGCGCGAAGACGGCAATTTCGGCAAATTTCTGAAGACACAAGTGATATTAATCCTTAATTTTACTCTGCCCCATGCGATTACCTATCCAAACTATCAGGATTGTTTTCCTTTTTCTCTTTTCTACGAGATTTAAGCTTATGTCTCAGCTTAACGTACTACGAAATATGTTTTCCGAACTTTTAGCACAGTAACCTTTGACAGATGGTCTGAGACTACCAACGGAGCGCCGCTTTTTAGACGAGAGTTGCTTTCAGACTTTTCATCGCCTGGCCCCATAATCTGTACTCCAAACAGAGGGATTTCATGATTTGGAAAGCACAGAGAAAACTTCTTTGGATTCTTTCAGAAGCTACGTAATGGCTTGTGGGTATCAAGACTTCATGATGTCTTTTCTACCACCAGGCGAGCAGGCAAACACTCAGGCGAACTCAGTACCGATCGAGCTGACCTCAACCGTGTAAGTTTCGTATCACTGAATCGATGTTTTAACTGCCAAACTTATAGTCTACGTCACACTATCAAACAATAAGTCCCTGCCAATCATTTCATGTCCAGTTTCAGTAATCCAAGCAGGAAAAACTGAGCCAAGTGACGCTTGAATGCACATTTTGGCCCGAGTTTTCTCGAAAACTGAGCGCAAAAAAGCGAAAAAAAAAAAAATATATATATATATATATATAGGGCATTGTTTTTCTAATGTATCAAAGGCCACATGCAAGAATTCAGCTCATTTGGACGACATCAGCAAAATGAACAAAATTGTCACCTACGCCCTTCTTCCACTGAGCCCTTCAATTATCCTTGTATTTTCAGAAGTTGCTGAATTTGTCCTCTTAGCACAAAATACAAGTAATACTAAAGCCCCAGCTAAACGATCAAACAATTTTCTGAACATTGTGTTTGACAAACATAACATGACTAGCCAACCAACAATTTCTCTGCTAGCAGAGGTCTCTGCCGGCAAGAAACCTCTACTAGCAGAGATAGCAGAACGATGGGTTAGCTCAGTGGTAGAGCACCGGACTAGCGTGCGGGAGGTCGGTGGTTCAAACCCCGGTCGGACCAACACTCAGGGTCTTTAAATAATTGAGGAGAAAGTGCTGCCTTTGTAATAACATCTGCAAATGGTTAGACTTTCTAGTCTTCTCGGATAAGGACGATAAACCGTAGGCCCCGTCTCACAACTCTTCATAATTGATTCTGCGGGACGTAAAAGAACCCACACACTGTTCGAAAAGAGTAGGGGACGTAGTTCCTGGTGTGATGGTCTATCTCTCATCTGATGATTAAATGCTCGGAGATATTAGCTGCACAAGCTACTCTAAAATCCGAGGGTAAATAATGTGATGTATGTATGTATGTTTGACCAAACACAACATAAAGCGAGTACAGAGGGTATTCACGTGACGTCATAAAAAACTAAAATTCAAAAATAAACAACCTTTTGCATTATGTGCTTCATTTGGTTTGCTTTTAACTGACTGTGCACTTTCTGGTTGGGTTGGCTAAATGATGAAACATTTGTTCAGAGTGAAATGCCAGATGAAAATGTTTTTGTTTTGGATGAAAATGTTTGATCTGGAACAAACATGGAAAGCCATGTCAATGCAAAGATGAGAGAGGCAGCTAAATGGTCAAACATGCTCTTCCAACACGATGTTGCAGGGTTCTAGATAAGATCTTAAGGCAGGGTGTCAACAAGGAATTCCATCGGGTCATATTTCCAGTGCTCCCACCAAACCATTATGAATTTTCTATTAATTTGCCTGGTCATGTCGCTGACCTTGTAGGGTTTTTGACCCCAAACCCCCCTCTTATCTGGAACACTGTGTTGGATGAAGTGTTTGATCGTTTAGCCACGGCTTACCATAATTCTAAATTTTACGAGGACTGATTGCGATTACCCGTTAATAAGATAAGGGCAAAAGTTTATTTTAACACTGTTGAGGTACCGACGTCGGAAAACACTGAAAACAGTCAGCCAAGCAGGGCAAACACTTGTTCGCTTGCCAGCAAAACAACGAAACAAACAAACAATTCAACTACTTTTTCCATACAAAACGAGTGGATTGATTGTTATTTATATCCAGTTGAGAGAAAAATACAAATTGCATTCCTGAACATAAGTAACAACGATTAAATGAAATGTTAAGCTTCAATTTATTTAATTGACCTTTTTTAGCTTGTCAAGTTTGTTTTCCCAATGTAGACCATGTGATCTTCCCAAGGGGATTTGCCTTTTCTCTTTTCATAAATTATGCGTACATATGCACGTGAATAGGGCAACATTTTAAAGAAACAGTTCTCTAGGGTAACACCACATGGTCTACAAATTGGGAAAACAAAATCTACAAGCTAAAAAGGTCTATTCAGTCACCTGTGTTGTAGAGGTTGGTACTACTTGAAAATACGAATCCACTTTAGTTAAAACACACATCTGGAAAAATAGCAAACGATTTGTCCAAAGAGTTACTCGTTCCTCCCATTAATGCCGGTGAACTGTTAAGTGACCTTTCTTGGTGAGCTGCAAGATGGCCTGGTAAAGTGAAAGCCCTTGAAGCCTTGAATCATTTTGTTTTTCAACCATACAATCTGGGTGTTGATTATGCAAGTCGGTCCAAGTTTTAAGCGTTTCCTGAGACAAATCTTTTGCTCTTCCTTTTTATCATTTGAAAATTCACCTTCCATGGCATCTGTTAACTAGTTCTTGATTTTTATGCCTTTTACGTGAATTAAAAGACAAACTTCGAAAAAGATGAAGTTGTTTTGGTCAAAATGAAGAAGCTAACTGAATGTGAAATTACCAGCCGTAGAAAGCAGGCAAAAAATTAAGCCTCGTTTTGGTTTAGGTGTCTCATTTTGGTTAAGTTAACCTGGCTTGAGCTGCGATCCAATAAAAACCAGTACCTGGTGGGCGGTCAACTTGAAAAAACATCTGACCTCGATGAGCTCTAAATTTGAGCCCGTGATATGGTTTCGTAATACTGGTCAGTGGAAACCTTGTTTTGACAGCTGTCAATTGGTTATGACACGGATACGCTGTATGAAAGATGTATGCTGCAAACTAGCTGATCAGCCGGAGTATGGCCGCTCTGTTGGATTATTATTATTTTACTTCACTTTATTACTTGTCTACATTTACCGTCTAGGGCCAGAACCAAACCATGGTTCTAAGGCACTAGAGGAGTGTTTATTCAATTTACTTGATTGAAAGGACCTTTCTCAGAATGTGTGCTGTTCCCAGAAGTGCTGTTTTCTGGATTTCATGTGGGTTATTGCTGCCTGGGATTTCGCGCAGCTGTTTTTCAGTGCCTTTCCTAATAACTCCAAGGGCACCTACAACAACAGGGATTATCACTGTTCTCATCTGCCACATACGGGCTATTTCTATCTCCAGATCTTTGTATTTAGACAGTTTCTCTGATACTTTAATGGAAGTGTTTTTGTCCGATGGTATGGCCACGTCAATTAAGGTGCACTTGTTTTCCTGCTTATTCTTCTTCTTCTTCTTCTTCTTCTTCTTCTTCTTCTTCTTCTTCTTCTTCCTCTTCTTCTTCTTCTTCTTCTTCTTCTTCTTCTTCTTCTTCTTATTATTATTATTATTATTATTATTATTATTATTATTAATATTATGCATACGCACCCACGAGCAATACTGCTAGCCATGAAAACAATAAGAAGGTTCCTATGAGTTTGGGGCTCCGCCTGGTGGCCCTTTGGGCCGCCGGAGCTCCACTATAATGATGAAACATCAAGTGTAACTGATAACGAATTAGTGGGTAAATTACTGATGGTAAGGAGTTTGTTAACGAAATCATTAGTGTCTTTAACAAAGGATCATAGTTCATGAACTAAAGGTTGAATAGTGGTTGTCAACTGGGTAAGGCGTTCAGTAGGATGGCTATTAGATGCAGAAACAATGTACTTATAGGTAGAATGTAGAAACGTCCAGGTTTTACATCAGTCTGTATAAGGTATTGTTTGGTTTTGTCATCGATAAGTTTGTCCTTATGCATCCTGTTAACATAAACAGTGACATGTTTTTGTATGGGGTCACCAGTGATGTCTTCGTTTAAGTGTTGATACAATTTGGTGTCACTAATAACAAATAAAGGGACCGATGACTATTGTGTTTTCGTGTTGTTGCTCTTCGTTCACTGCCTTTTTCAGGTTGTTATACTTCGCTGTTTGAAATCTTTATTTACACGTTCAAAATTGCACAAACTTCAAGTGAAGTTTGCGCAGTGAAACAGATCAAGATACCGAAGAGCATTTGCAAATCGGCAAACCTTTTGATTTCTCCGAAAGTTCGAAGGTAGGTTTCAACACGAGCTTTTAGGGTTAATTTAAGCAGCGTTGACCGTGCGAGTTTTAGTTAATGGTCGTTTTGACTAAAAAAGGGTGGAGAAGAAGAAGAGACGAAATGGCGGACCAAAAAAGTTTCGATTATTCGCGCACCGAACCGTCATCTCGGTAAAACCACTGTCTTGAACGGCCCGCGCACTACCATTGCGCCGCCGAAGAATCTATAACGAATTCTGTTAATTTTAAATGAACAATGCTTGTATCGTTACAAACGAGTTGCGGCTACGCTATGCTTTGCTGATTTCATTGTTCAAGAAAACAAAAGGTTTCTTTTGTTTTCGATGAACGCAAGATCTCAAAAAGCGCCGCCGAGTTTTTTCCATCCGTTTTTACTCGAATACAAAGCGCAAACCAGCGGAAAAAAGTGCAGGGCTGTAGTTTTCTATTAAATTAGAGATCACATGGAAAAATTCAGCTAATTTGGACGAAAAAAAAAAGAACAAAATTCGACATAGAATGGTTATGCCCCGACGCCTTCAATTGCAATGGGTTTTAAAATCCTGTTCAGGGATTAAACCACATCATTTGATTGAAAACTAATTGACCATAACCAAATTATGTTGACTTAAAGGTTGACTATTATTTTCTAAGTAAGCTGTGACCAAAATCCCACAGTGGAGGTTTAAGTTACTGTACTTGAATGTGTATTGTAAGTTATGTTCCAGAAATGAGGGCAATCCAAAGAAAACAGAGGATTTGGATTTCCCCTATTTCTGGCATTGATCTACAACAGTTTATTCACCTAGAAGTTGTCATGTCAGTTGTGTTCTCAGCCATTCAATTAATTACTTATTGTCAGAGCTGGCACCAGGAGCTTTCCCTGAACATTTTAAGTTGGATCCCTAAGAAAAAACAATGTTTAGATGTATAATGACCCTACAGGTGGAATCCCAGGCTACTTTTTACATTTCCCTGCCTACTTCAAAAATTAGTAACATCCTTGACTGTCTTTCCAAATTATCCATGCAGCAAAAATGATCTGAATTACCAGTCTTAATGTTTGCATCTGTTTCATCATCCAATGGAATGCTGATCTTGTCCAGGGATACAAACATCCCCGCTCCTGGGGTGCACCTAAAATATCGCTGACACCTAAACATCCCATCTGTGGTGCCACGATTACGAAAACGAGGCTCCTAGAAGACAAAATAAGGACATTGCAGGTGTTATCTCTTTAACCTCCAATACCAACATACATATTCTCCTTAATTTTCAGTTTATTTCTTATGACAGTCAAGTAGGTGAGGAAAAAGTGTTTAAAGGAACACTGTCACACACTATTTTAGCATAACTTTTTCTATGTCAATGTGAATTCAGAAATAATGGTCTGGTTTCATTCAAAGAGAATCTTGCTGCACTGAAACTATTTGAATGTACTACCTTCTGTGATGTTACAAATGGCCTTTTTCTTCAAGTTCCCACACCACCCTTTGAAGAAATTACTAAGAATTTAATATGACTTAATTGCTCAGTACCTACTAAAACTTTTCAGAAGCATTTTGTAAAGAATGAGAGATTCTGAAGAATGATTTAAAGACATATTTTTTATCTGAAAACAGAAAAACATGATGAAAGTGCAACTTTAAATACCAGTACTGAGCTAAAAATCACCACATGTTAGACACTGTCTCTGACTGTAACTCAAGTAACTGTATTTACTTGAAAGTGGGCCACAGTCAGTGCTTATTAAATCTCTCAACTTGCTGATGGGGCGCTTATTCTAGGGCAGCACTTACTTGGGGTCAGTGCTTATTTGGGGGTGGTGCTCATTTGAAACTCTTGATTTCCAAACAAAACAGTAACTACTAATTTATTTTGTTTCCCAAAAATGATAACAGCATCTTGGAGATCCAAATCCATAACAATAACAAAAAATGTAAAATTTTGAAATTCGAAGAGGGTTAAAACAGCACTTTGAATAAGCACTGCTCTAGAACCTTTATATATTTGAAATAAGCACCACAATTTGTTGTTGAGAAGTGTGCTGCAAATTCGAGGGTGGTGCTTATTAATATTTTTGCTCTTTAGTGTGGCAATCATTTGAGGGATGCACTCTTTGAAATAAAATTAAGAGTGTATTCATTTAGGACTGAAAGATATCACTTGGAAAGCTGCAACAGATAAGTTTAGAGCGGGCAAAAAAATCTATCAGTGTTATGCCCACTATAGGAAGTCAATTTTGAAGAGTGTAGTTTATGAGAGACACTTTACCTACCACAATTTCAACACCAAACATGATGCCATCATAAGGTGGCAGAGCTCCCTTATAATGAAGAACAGCAGGGACATCTTTCTTCAAATCATTTATCCACACAGACACTTCACAGCCTTCATTCTCCGTCACACCCCAAGTGAGAAGACTAGGTCTTTCAGTAACCATCTTACATCTCTCATGATAAGACTGCACAGCTAACAACAGATAGGCGTCTTTATCGCTGACTTGCACCAAGTCTTCCTTTGGACATTTCACTTGCAAACACTTTTGTTTTAGCCCACGAACAGCAAGCTTGTCTTCGACTCCAGTGGGTTGTTCATCTGAAGGGAGAGCCTCAAACAGTTCACCCTTCAAAGCTAAAGGTGGCTGCGTCCCATACAAGTAACTGGACAGCATGCCCCATACCCGGGCCCATAACGCACCAGACCTCTGAACAGTGGGGTCTTTTAAATCGCGAAGAAGAATGTAATAAGTCTTCTTTTCCATCGCTCGGGTGAGGCGTTACAGGTAACGAAGTGAAAATATACTACCATGCCCTGATTAGATAAATATCACTCTGAATGCAGCCAGACTTCCACGCCCAAAAGCCAACGTAGCAAATATTGAAATACGATGATGACAAAGCGAAATCGTACTTGTTCCAACTTGAACCTTCGTTAGGTAGTGGAATTGCCGATCCTTTACAGCTAAACGTAACATAACTACACTCTCAAATATACCTTTGGTGATACAAAATTAAAGAACTACGATGAACGTTCCGTATTTGCCGTGATACGTGCGAAACAGGAACAAAAAGTAACTCCTTCTGCCATATTGTGAATAAATTAAACGTCATCAGACGCCCAAACAGAGAAGGTCCTGGGGATAGTACAAAATGGCACCTTCTCGCGCGAAAGGTAATCTTGGAAATAATATCGATCTTCTTTTCTACAATAACTGTCAAAATTCTCGCTCTGATTGGCTAATTTTAATCTTCAACAATAGTACAGACAAATGAAACTTTAATTTACGCGAAAATTTGTAGCAAGATGGTGTAGGACGCAGGACTTTGATATCGTTTTTAATTGACACCCGCCCTGACTGGGAAAAAGAGTCATTTCTCGATTCAAGAGTCATTTCTCGATTCAAAGAGGCGTTAGGCAGGGTGATCCACTTTCGCCATACCTTTTTATTATAGTTTAAGAAGTGCCATCCATAAGAATACGTGGGGATGCAAGTATTCGAGGTGTTAATGTAGATGGCAACGAAATCAAATTGGAAATATTCGCAGATGATTTAACAGGATTTGCAATCATTTAATAGATTTCTTGATACAACGGAAGAATTTGGTGAATGTTCAGGCCTCCGCGTTAATTATGATAAAACAGAAATACTCTTTCTTGGGAATCAAACTCCAGCACCTTTGAAAGATGGAATGGAAATAAGGAAGGCTAAAGTTAAAAGGGCGGTGAATATTCTGGGTGTGCAATTTACGTACGATGCTGCCCTTAAGCAAAAGCTTAATTTTGATAAAATCATGCACTCCGTCAAAGGAAAGCTTAAGTTGTGGAGGTGGAGAAATCTTTCTGTTAACGGCAGAATCCAAATTGTTAAAACCTTCGGTAATTCCAACAATTATGTACCGTGCTGGCTTAATCAGTTTAGACAAAGAGGTGATCAAAGAAGCCAATAGCATTATATATGATTTTATATGGAAAGGTAAAGACAAGGTAAAACGGTCCTCCCTTATCAGTGACGTTGACCATAGTGGTCTTAAAACCCCTAACTTAGAATCATCTCATTCTCTCTTGAACACAAAGAATACTGTGCTGTAAAAAATTTGCTAATGATGAATTAACTGCTTGGAAAACGTTTTTAGTGCACTATCTCAAGTCGATTGGAGGCAAATTAATTCTTTGCTGTGATTTCGACTTGAAAAAACTTCCAATTACTCTTCCTAAGTACTACAAAGAATGTTTCGAATGCTTCGCAGAGTGCTCGGGAGCTAGACAAAGGAATGACACTCCTTCACGCGAAGATATATCTAAAACAGTTATATGGAACAACAATGAAAACGTAAGGGTTGTGGGATGTGGCTGGAGTGACAAGGATACTTCGCAAATTAATGTGATAAAGTAAGCTGAAGCCACTCTAAAGGCACTAAGGCCACATGGTAGCGGGAATTACCCCTTAAACCTACCAAAGCAAAGATTGAGCCCAAGCATTAGCAGCCATGGACAGCTGTTACGGCCTTGTTAGGCCTCATCAGCATGGCATAGCTAATGCTCAGGCTCAAGTACTCACATATCAATAAAACAAGCAATGAAAACGTAAAGCTTGTGGGATGTGGCTGGAGTGACAAGGATACTTCACAAATTAATGTGATGAAGTAAGCTGAAGCCACTCCAAAGGCACTAAGGCCAAAAGGAAGCGGGAATTACCCCTTAAATCTAC
>JAEMWC010000514.1:102500-120000 GCA_016490735.1 Pachyseris speciosa
CAGTTTCCAAAGTGAGCTACTTCTAATGCATCGATGACAGCTTAGCTCTAAAAGATTTCACACATTAATTACCCAGTTTGTCTTTGTTGAGGACAAAATTGATGCCAGAATACGGCCACACTTTTGTACGTATTTGATGCCTCAGCAAATGTTATCAAAACAAGAAACCTGAATGATCCCCCTCCCCCCCCCCCCTGCATCTTTACTACTTTTGTTACCCATTACCACATTCATTTATTTATTTATTTATTCATTCATTTATTTATTCATTCATTCATTCATATGCATGTATTAGCCAAGAAAATAATTACAATTATTTGCAGACTTCAAAAATCTCAAATTGAAATCCATGTAATTCATGCACTCTACATGTGCAGGTGATTAACCTCACATGTACAAAATCGGATTATTTCAACATACTTCTGAGAATAATTTACCCAAAATTCAAATGGCATTCTAACATGCTACATATATCTTTGTGGGCTAGAAGGAAGGAACAGAGTTTCACTCATTCTCTATAAACAATAAAAGCCCTAACACATGTACAGTAACTTCCAATTCTCTAAAACATCTAATCTATTCTAATGTTAAGTAATACATAAAATATGAGCGGGAGACCTTTATGGGTTTTAAAGCCCATAAAGGTTGGACGCGAATATTTTGTGTTACTTGTGAAATAAAACAATAGATTGTGTTTGTCGTGTTTGTAATGTTAATCAGTAGAGATCTGTATCAAAGTTAATGCATACTAATTAGCGGAGCAGGACACTTTTATGAAAGTTAATGATTTTTATTGAGGCTTAGAGAGGTATACATGTGACTCAAATACTACCCGTAGATTGGTCATTAGTCTTATGAATTATTAATGAATTTTACAAGTCTAGTCTAGTCTAGTCTAGTCTAGTCTAGTCTAGACCAGTCTAATCTAATCTAGTCTACTCATGTCTATCCTGATCTAGTCTAGTCTAATGTAGTCTTTAAATCTAAAATTAATTTTAATCTAATCTAATCTAATCTAATCTAATCTAATCTAATTATCAACTTACAGCAATTAATTATATGTACTTCTTTATATTCTAGATGTTAAAACTTGGTTTTCAACATTTTCAAGTTTGATGGTTATTTATCTTCCTTTGTTCTTGATAAAGGTAATTACATTCAGTCTCAGACAAACTCAGAAAAATGATCCACCAAAACTAATGAACCAGTTTAAACAAGAGGCTACAATTAGCCTAAACCCGGGCTTGCAAAAAACAGTATTGTATCCCTAACTTAGTGCTAAACAAAAGAATAGAGGGAAGTCTGTCTTTCTTACATCGGACGCATTGTGTTTAGCTTGTGTTGGAGTCTATTTCTTTAGACCCCTATCAACATATATTCCTCTAAAATACAGCTCAACCATTGAGCACAATAATTATAACACTTGTAAAAAATATTTCTAAAAGAACAAGAAAAAGAGAAACAGAAAAAATAAAGCCCGTGATATATACCACTAAAAGGCATCGAACCCAGGTTAGCTGCGTCACAGGCAGGAACAATGACCTTTAGGCCACAGAGGTTTATTGTTATGCAAGATGATAAAAATAGTGTATTGATTCCAAAAAAAAAAAAAAACTAAGCACACTCGTTTTCGCTTCGATGGATAATTGTTTGAGAAAGGAAACGCTTATCGAACGATGTTGGATTTTTTCGCATAAATGTGAATGGAGTCTCGGTGAAATGTGAGTAGAAAATTAAGGGTGTCTGGAAAACTCAAACCTAGAAAACTCAGACCTCAGACCTCATACCTGAGGGGGTCTGAGTTTTCCAGATTGGGGGGGTCTGAGTTTTCTAGTTCTTGTGCTTCGGAGCCGATTATAAATAACATGAGACGACAAAGGTGAAGTGTTTGTTATCTGCGATAAATAGAGGGTGTAACATCTCAGCGCACTGAACGGCAATAATTCATTTTGTCCACGTTTATTTGACTTTGAAAATTTGTATAGATATGATGGGGTCTGAGTTTTCCAGATTGGGGGGTCCGAGTTTTCTAGGTTCTCGTGCTCCGGAGCCGATTATAATAAATAGAGGGTGTAACATTTCAGCGCACTGAACTGCGATAATTCATTTTGCCCACGTTTATTTGACTTTGAAAATTTGTATCGTTATGAGGGGGTCTGAGTTTTCCAGATTGGGGGGGTCTGAGTTTTCTAGGTCTGAGGTCTGAGGTCTGAGTTTTCTAGGTCTGAGTTTTCCAGACACCCGAAAATTAATTAGCAGAGTGAAACTGTTTACAAATACGTCAATCCAGGGTTATTTGAAACACAAGAAAGGAACGTTTCTGGACAGTTTCAAGGGACGCTAGTACATTTGTAAAATCGCTTATCATTCAAAAATTAAAGTCCAGAAAATTGAGATATTGTGGCAAAATAGTAAATAAACTACCTGTCAAAGTCTCAGGGGTGTGTGATATCCCGTACTTGAGTTATTCAACAAAATGTACATCTCATCTCTGGAGCGGATATGGGAACACGGCAGTCCATCTGGAGTTAAATTTTGGTCATGTTAAAAGCTTTCTTCTCGCTGTTGAACTTGCAAACATTCGTATAGATACTTGTCTTAACATATTAGTTGTTCAGACTTCAAAGACACAAGGTGAATCGACGTTCATCATTCTTGCTGTTGATATGAGATTTACACTCGAATCACTCGGCCGTGAAAGGTCAAACTCCCTTTGTCTGTAGTCTCTAATTTTTGGCGCTCCCCTCGCGTCGCGTCTCCTCGCAACTTCGCGCGCGCACGTGCCCCCACAATCCGTCGCCAAAATTAGAGACTACTCGCTGTCTACTGAAGCAGACACGGGGAAACACCGCAGTCCCCTCGCCATTGAACTTCCAAACATTCGCATAGACACTTCTCTTAACATATTGTTTGTTCAGACTTCAAAAGCCATAAGATGAATCGACATTTTCCCATACGTGACAACACGCATCACTGTTGTTAAAAATAGTTAGCGCTTGCGCAGAAACGCCGGAAGTGCCATTTGTGGATGATACTCGACGACGAAAAAGAAGAACCGTCGGTAGTTTATGACCCGGGCGCCGCGCGAGACGTGCGCAGCCCGGGTAATTATTTACAAAAATTTGAACTACAACACGCGAGACGTGCGCAGCCCGGGTAATTATTTACAAAAATTTGAACTACAACAATGCATTAAAAAATAATTTGCAACAGACTCCTCTGGAAAATTCAGACAACATAAATTTCATACTTATTGGCAACTACAACTAATCAGTAATTTTAAAATGTTCTAGCTTTTCTATAATCTCATCTGCATCTGGTCTCATCGCAGGATCCTCCTCCACACACCACTGAATGAGAATTTTGAGCTCCCAGTTTTCCACTTTTGTCACTTGCTCATCATGCCTGTCAGGGTCTGGTAGTTCCCGGATGCACATTTCACAAAGAAGGACTCCAAAACTATAAATATCAATCTGTGTAAAACACAAAAAGTTTTTATTATATAATTAGGTGAGCTTTCACATGAAAACATGACATCTTCACACGCGCAAAAATAACATGTTATCTACACACTTGAAAAGATCACCGTTGCTATGGTCACATAATATGTCATGCATGGTTTGTTTTTTTTATTGGTGTTTACATAATAAATAGAACATTACATGGCTGCTTGGAGATATGAAATTTCTCTTCTCTTGTTGACAAATATTCCACTCATTCCGTGAGTGAGTGAGCGAGTGCACTCACTTGTGAAATACTCAACAAAGAGAAATTTCACATCTCTGTGTGGCCACGCAATATCCTCTAAAAAAAGGTATATATTCTACATACCAGATTTTAACTATTTTAATTTAAACAACACATTTTATTGACACATTGTGATAAAAGATACACTAATTACATTAAGCCTTCAAACTTGGTACAATTCTTTTTCTTGTTTGAAGGCATTATAATATTTATACAAGTAGGGGAAGGACAATGGGAGTAACAGAAACCATTGCATCGAAATCAGACCCACAACAAGACTTACTGATACCACCAAACTACAAGGACCTGAGTAATAAGAGGCCACATAAATTTTAATGGAAATCTGTACAAAATGAGTAACATTTTTCAACTGTAGTTTAATGAAAGGAATTCAACTATCAATGGCATTATTGAATTGAGAGGTAATTTGGCTGTTAATTAAATACAGGTATGACTATATATATTATTATCTTATAATGAAACAACAAACTATATCCTTTACTAACCTTGACAGTTTGATTACAAGAACTACCAACTTGAGGTGCATTGTAAATCATGGTTCCAGGAACTACAGTCATGATATCTCGTACAAACTTAGCTGTGCAATAATCAGATAATTTAGCTCTCCAGTAACCATGATGCCACTGAAGCAAGACATTAGAACTGCTGACATTTCCATGAACAATGGGAGCAGGCTGCTTTTGATGCAAATAGTTAAGAGCACGAGCTACATCTAGTGAGAGAACACTGACTTCAGTTTCGGAAAGTAGACGCTGTCCTAATAATGTACGTAAATTTGATTCCATGAGCTCAGACACAACTAAAGGACTCTTGTCATCATTAGTAGCTCCAATAAACTGCAAAAGGCAAGGATGGCGACATTGTGAAGCAATGTCCATTTCCCGTTCATACAAACTTCGCTCCTGAGGAGTGAGGAGTAACTTAGTAGTACATATTAATTTAACAGCCACAGAAAAGTCACAATATCTGCCCTCAACAACACATCCAGCACCTCCCCTTCCAATGTATTTGTCTGTCACTTCAATATCATCCCGAGAAATCACCCAATCATGTTTCTTTAACTGGGATTCATACTTGTGTAATTGTTGCTTAGCTGCTGACAGAGCTGTCTTCAGTTCCACAACATCTAGATCTTGTTCTCCATCCCTCGGTTGTCTTTCCTGGTTAGTGACTTTAGCTCTTGATTGATCCATATCTAAATCAATTTGATCTTGTTGTTTGGAGATATCCCTTACAGTTAGCTGTCTGCTTTCTGAGCCAGCTTCATGTTCATCTTTTTCTTGTGCCTGTCGTTTAGTTTCAAGCTCTTGTTTTACCCTCTTTAGTTCGTTTTGTACAGTCTGAAGGTTGAGGTCATTTTGTTCTTCTGTCAGTTTTAATTGTTGAATCAAGCTTTCCACTTGCTCATCTTTTTCTCTTAATTGTTTTTGCAAAGAATTTAACTGTTGCTCTGTCTCCTGTAGAGTTTCTGGAACAAAAAAGTAAAACTGAGAAGATGAAAATCACAGTTTTTGAAGTTGCCTGTGATCAATATTGTCACACCAACGAGGTAATGAAAATGGTAATGGTAAGGTATTTATATATACCGCTCATATCACATAGTCTCATGGCAGTTTACATCATTGGCCGGGTGACTTGACCTGAGACTGCTTGTGCAGTTTACAATTAATGAAGGTTGTGAGGTGAAAACAATTAAATGGTAAAAGTTAGATCATGAGTAGACTCTAGCTTGCCTGTTCCTTTGTGTTGCTATTTCTCCTCTCTGCCTTTAACCTGTGATCAGACCCCACCCAGTCTTAGCAGTTAGGTGGCACATCACAACTCTGCCATATACTCCCCTCCCTCTGCTCTTTCCTTAACCACCCTTACCATCCTTTCCTTCCCAAACGAGCTTTCTCACAGGCTTCACCTACAAACGTCATTTGCACCATTTGGCCTATAAATACAGTCATTGTAAAATGTACACTGCAGACTGCAGATTGCAGACTTGGTATAAAATGCAATGCCTTTCCAAGAACTGTGACCTCCCAAGAAATTGACATGAAAAGCATCAACCTGGAAATTATTAAAGTAATTGAAAGTATGCATATAATGCTCTCTCAGAATTGCAAGCCTTGTTTATACTTCCATCTTCTCTTGTGCATTTTACAAACAACACCATAATACTAGAATATTTTTAAAAAGCAATGACCCTGACGTGACCTTAATATGTGCATGTCTTCTCTGGCTTGCACCAATTTTTTTAACTCACGGGTCATGCAATTGCCTCTCTGAGAACAACTCCCGCAAAATTGACCTTACATCCCGAAAGTTTGATTTCTTTTGCTTACAATTCCTGCTGCCTTTTTCTTTACAACAAAGAACCAAGCAGGAGCACCCCTTCCTTAACCTCCATTATTATATCTCTCACTTAGTACACGCGCTACATGACTGTGATCTTGATTTAACTCCATATTTTAATAGGAACATCCAATTTAGCCAGGGCTAATTAAAAAAAATACAATAAGTCATACAATCTACACAATAATAATAAATAAGGGTTAATGTCATATGAATGATGTTTTTTAAGACATTCCATACTTTCAAGGTTCTAGCAATAAAGCACTTGGATACTGCTTGATAATTTCAAGGTTATCGCTTTTCAGAAAGAATAACGTCAATACTGCAATTTAGCAGGAAGTGTACTTGGAAAGGCGATTGCGTGACGCAAGCGTGAGTTACTCTAAATAAATCACGTATTTTTCAAAGAAACAGTTTTGTTCTCAGTCTGCATTTTATACCCATTCTGCAATCTGCATTTTATACCTAGTCTGTGTTTTATACCCAGTCTGTAATCTGCAGTCTGTACTGTCTGTAGTCTGCATTCATATCCTTGTTACGTACTGTACTCGTTATTGTGATTTATGTCATTTATTCACATGATTAGCTAGGAGATCAGAATTTGTTGAAGAGCCTGAACTTTGTGAAATAACATCTTGTGAAGACCAGCGCACCTACTTTCCATTTGAAATATAGCATTTATTTCATGTTGAGTAATGATTTTCTAATCCTTATCACCTGCGTGTTTGATCAAGCTGTGAAATTTTATGCTAAAGTATTGAATGAATTTATCAATGGCTCCAAGATCCTCCAAGAGCAAGAGAATATGTTCATACGAAGGATTTACGCAAAACAATCCATACTTACCACCAAGCAACTCCTCTTTGAGGTCCAAACGATGAATTTCACTCAAAAGATTCTCCAGCAACTCGGTATTTTCCGGACTGAGTAACTTCCGCTTTTCCAGCTCGACAAACAGTTTCTCAGGGCGATCAATTTCTTCAAGGAAACCATCAGCGATATGCGCTTTGCACACATATTTAAGCTGTCGTAATTCGCGATTAGTAATTCCATTTGAAACACGGAGAAGCCTCACTCGAAATAGATACTGATCCATGATAAGAACAAGAGAGTAATGCACACGTCATCGGCTTCCCCGTGGGGTCGACCCCGGGCCTACCAGGGAGATATGTGGGGGAATAAAAGGAGATGGACGGGATTCTTTGCCCGAGGGTAGGGGAAATCTTGACATTGTTCTACGATCAAAGATTAGGGGGTGGGGGAATTCACAAGTTTGAAAAGGATGTCATGGGAATTTTCAGCTGAGAGACACCTAACCCAGGGACTTTGTCTTGAGAGATTCCCCGACCCCCCGGGGAAATTCCTTAAGTTTGCTTGACTGATTTTACAATCTCCCTGGCTAGCCCGGGGTCAACCCCACGGGGAAGCCGATGACATGTGCATAAAGTTGGAAAGTTTAGAAAACTATGCTGTTGGATGCGAGCTTGACTGGAACCCAAGCTCTCCCCAGTCCTCAGTTCCCAGCATGATGTGACAAAGAAGCAGTGTGAAAGCAGTGTTTACCCACACTTTTACTACACTTACCTCGGGGCACTTACACGTTTAAAGAAAAGAGGAGATCTTTGCTGCATAAAGTAAAGCGCTCAACGAAGACAGAAACAACGACTGTAAATCAGCCAACCGTTCATTTCAACAAGGCGAGGAGCAAAGAGATTTTAGTTTTTTTTTTCTCGTGACTTGACGGATGCATCATCACGGAGAAAACAAAATGCTATTGTTAGTAGTACCGGACAAGGTTTGATGAACAAGAAGAATAGCTCCGCATGTGCGCTAGACATTTTGGTACCATGCATTTCCGTCTCCGCAAAGGTCCAAATTCAAGGTTCTGTGCAGAATAAAGAGTGCGCGAAGGGTGGATTTTTCATTCAATAGGTCTTAGGCCGGCTCGAACTGAAACTGTTTTCCGTCCGCGCTATCGTTTTCGTATCGTTTTATGATCGTCCACAATGAAACGCTGCTTCGATTCCAAAAACACTTATTTCTATGGAAGAGCTCGCAGGCATAAAAAAGCTCCGTTTTTGCTGTTC
Source organism: Pachyseris speciosa (assembly GCA_016490735.1). Lineage (NCBI taxonomy): Eukaryota > Metazoa > Cnidaria > Anthozoa > Scleractinia > Pachyseridae > Pachyseris > Pachyseris speciosa. Next base: position 110,696 of record JAEMWC010000514.1, read on the forward strand.
ACACTAAACACCGACGTGTAGAACGTTTACAAATTTATCCACTTCAGAGAGTGTTAAAAAAAAACAACAACTCCGTTTTCGGTGACCATGCACACTTGAACGTCTTTTTAGTGTGGACGGAAGCCCAAACCGGAGAAAGAAGGTTACGTTTTAAAATTTAACTGGATTGGTATGGATGAGGCCTTAACCCCAACGCCTTTGCTATTTAGTCCATGGTTTAGAAAGTTTTGATACATTTTACATATAAAGAATATTAATAAGGATGACGTTTTATAAAACAGCTATAAAGAGGTGAAATAGTGTAATGGCCAGTTGTATAAACAGGAATTACAAATATAACAACTTTGATGTTTGATGCAATCTGTTCAATTTCTTTATTCCAAAGTTAATATTTACGAATAGTTTATTAAGTAATATGGTAGAGGGTGGTAAAAAGGGGGGGGGGGAAGGGGGGAAGGGAAGGGGGGTCTTAAATAAAATGGCCGTTTCACATTTCACGGACATTAAAATGAGGATTTCACGTTTCACGAGAAAAAAATTTCTTAGGCAGTGTACGTTTTTAATGTGGGGGAAGGGGGTGGGCTGGAGTAATTTTGCAATGGTCCTCCACTTATGTCATGAAACAAAGCATGGCGGGCCCTTCACATATAGTCAGAGTAAAGAGGATGCCCCCTCCCCCCAAAAAAGAAACGTTGTAAGTTTCCATGTTTTGAAAATTTTCCATTGATTTCGAAAATTCATTTTTTCGAAACCACAGTAAAGGAAACTCATGAACCTTAACGAGATGTTTTAAATGAAAGTAGAAATGCTGTTTGATAAATGCCTGCCTTTACTGTGCATGCTATTGTGAGAATATAGTCAATACTGATATATCAAACCGCAGATTCCATGCATCTGTCTTGACTGATCAAATACGCTATACGGTTACGTCGAGAGAAAAAAAAATGGGTGACCCTCCCTTAGAATCGAAGAAATAAATGGACGACCCTTCCCCTAACGCTGATATTTTTTCGGTGACCCTCCCCCAAATTACTCCAGCCCACCCTCCCACATGTCACAGTCAAAGCACGTCCTCGTCTGATGTCCTTTTTAAGATAAAAAAAACTAGTGAGCAGCACACAGTAACAGCTCTTGTTGACGTTTTTACCAGCATTCGACTGGTTTTGTCTGATCACACAGACTTCATCAGGGATTGTAACAAGATTGATGAAAGAACTTAAGTTTTATTTCTACTAAATGTCAACAGTACAAAGTATTAAAGCTCAAACTAGGTTGTGAACAGCCAAAAAACACCCACAAACAAACAAATACCCACAGGATATAACGTAAAAATGTTCTTGCAATTATTGTTTAATTTGGGGCTCACGATTTAATGTGGCAAACATTGGAAAACGGGCCTTGTCCAAGTGGATTAACGATTTCTTGTTACCGTCTCCCATGTAACTTATCAAAACAGTTCCATTTGGTAGAATCTCGCGACCTTCAGAGTTTGCATTGACGAGCAAAGCTATCCCAGACACGTTCCCAAGGCAATTACGGCCCTGGGTCAAGAATGACGTTTCATATTGCAAAGGAAAGCAATATAGTTTGTACCGAACTGTACCACGTTATGGTATCTATTGATACAATTTCTCTCAATATTAAAGAAACATGAAACAAAATCACAGCTCACAGTGAATTCAACACCCAAATCTCATTTAACGGATAATTATAATCAAAAATGACGGCTCACGGTCAAATCACGTTTCACGAGGAAAAAACCGGCCATTTCACATTTCACGGGAAATAAGAAAGGCAATTCACGGCTCACGAAAATACCTTTTACCACCCTCATGGTACCGTACATAAACTATTTCTGAATATTGAGCGTACAGTTACTGAACAAAAATCTTGGAAACATTTCGGTCATAAATGTTCGTTTCCAAATCCTGAATTTGTGAAGTTTCCACAGCAGATCCGTTTTCTTCCTCACATGGCTTTCTCAGTTGTTCTTCCCGCCTGCCACGTCCCAAAATCTTCATCGTCCATTTATTTACCGAGCTGGTGGACTTTGGGACATCATTTTCCACTTTCTTCACGCGCAATTTTTGGCTCCCGAAAAGTCCGGTTCGAAGCCATGTCATTTTTGATATGTCATGAATTGGTCATACAGTCCAAAAAAACACACAATAATAATTTTCACAATAATTCTCACAGCGAATCTTCAACATAATGCATGCTTGTACCTTCAAATTCATTTGTGCAACACGAAATTAAAATTATCACATTAGTACGCTAAACCAAAAATTATCGCACAAGTACGCTAAACAAACAAGCTCGCAAATTCCCTAGAGGTTGTCGCGTTTGAAGCCGTTCTATAACTCGTTAAAACACTCCCGCTCGTTTATTAAACAGTACATACGAGTTGCAATAACAGAGTAATTAAAATGCAGTGCACATGAAATTTCAGTTTAAATAAGTGATGTTTGCATGGCTTTTTCCGTCCTGATAAGCTAAGGACTGGATTTTCTTAAAGTGATTTTCGTGACCCCGTGTAGAATCTTCAGAGGTCTAGATAGCTCTAGCTTTCGTCTGCGTTCGCAGGCTAGGATATTAGCACCCCCACCGGCCCACCCCCCATCTTGTGCAACGAACTGCTGTGGATTTGGTTTCCCCAAGTAACCTTCGTGTGATTTGGCTACGTCATCGAATAAGCAAGAGAGATTCGCGATCAATCTTAAAAGCATTTGATCGAATTCGAGCAACAGATTCTGTTAGTATTTTTTTTGGGGCATGGGGTGTAGCGGTCACTGCCATTAAACAACTGTTTTGGAAGAGCTTTTCTCCAAAAGTCTTTAGAACCTCTCCTTTCACAAATCTCCTTCCGGTGTGTACGGGGACTTTGTAGAGAAGACAAACAACTATTACTTGGTTTATTCGGGACGAATGTTTGAAACATTAAAACGGATATAGTCATTCCTCCACTTGCGAACACCTCCAGTAACTGTATACCTCACATAGGCGAAAACAGACACTTGTTTTGAAGCTCTACAGGTGAAAATAATCTCCCTTGAAAGTCTTCCCTTACAGGGTTGCCATGGTACGGTAAAAATTAGCCTGTTCCAGGCCTTCAGATGGTTAACGGAGCGCGTTAGTACTAGCAGAGCGAGGCGAAAATAAAGCGGCGAAAAATGGAGGGGGCTCTTGGGATGGGCGGCGGGAAGGAACGCCTGTAAAACTTTCTTTAATAAGGTCTTTCCGCCCACTTGCCCACTTGATTGACAACCCAAAACTACAAACCACCTCAGCATGAAAGATCAAATGCCTATTGAGTAACGTACCCGCTCCCAAGAAAAAGATATTAAGATCTGGCAAGCTGCAAATAGTCGCAGCAAGGCCTTTTTTTTTTTTTTTCAGACGAGGGTGGTAGCTTTCCTTGTCACGGGTTACTCCAAGGCCGATCTTGAACGTGAACAGTACATTACAGGCGCGGATCCAGGGAGGTGAAATGGGTGAATTTTCACCCCCCTTTTTCTGAGCCCCCCTTCTTTCTTTTTTTTCTTTTTCTTATCCCTCAAATATTGAAATAATATTTGATTTCTCTGATTTCTCTGATTGAGGTGGAGAAAATTCACCCCCCATTTCAAAATCCTGTATCCGCGCCTGCATTACACCATAGACCGCATAAAGCGTTCAAGGATCTTCAAGCGACGTGAGAAATAAACAGATAAACAATCGATATTTCAAATAAGGTCGCACTAAGGCTATGGTTGGATGATTACCATAAATTTGAAAGTTAGAAACGAATAGTGCAGTCCGTTCGCAATTAATCAAAATTATTCGCGAATAATAGGCGGCACACGCACAGGGTGCAGAGGAGTTCTGTTCGATCGTACACGACAAAGTCTCACCTTGTTAATTCCAAAATATGTTTACTTTGTACGATAAAGATTATCGAAATGAAATCCTTATGATTTGTGAACGTTTTCTGCTTTCATATCCTTCTATATCCCCCGATCTTGTCTCCCTCATACCGCTTCCCGCCATGTTTACTTGTATATACCGCGTCAACTGGCTATCAAGTTACAATATTGTGCCAAGGTCTCTAAAGAGAAAATACAATTAAAGGCTAACAATACAAAACAGCGACAAAAGTTCACTAGAAAACTGAAATCTCCAAAAAAATTCACTACAGAAAAGAGGTCAAGCAAGAGACTGACTGACCTAGAATCACTTAACTTTACCGCGAAGACCTTAAATACCCCCAGGCTATCCCATGATGCCAAGCCAACCTCTCCAACGTGCCGCCAGAATATCAATTTCTAACTAATTCGTTCCCATGTCACTCAACCGTTAGAAATTACATTTACAGGCGTTCCTTCCTGCCGCCCGTCCCAAGTCCTCCTCCATTTTTCGCCGCTTTATTTTCGCCTCCCTCTGCCGGTAATCTCGCGTCCTGTTTACTATCTGAACGCCGGGAACAGGCTAGATTTTTTTTCAAGGTCAGGGAATTGTGTATAAAGTCACTTTCACTATACTTTCACTTTATTTCAATAAACTATAACATACAATATAGAAAAAAATACACAACCCGCATGTAGCAAAGCTAATCGAGGCGGGTTGTGTAACTTACAATCAAATTTAGCAAAATAAATTATTATGAAATTAAGTAAAAAAAATAAATAAATAAAAATAAATAAATAAATAAATAAGTAAATATCTAATAAATCAATCAATCAATAAATAAGTATACACATACATTCTGAGATAGCTAGCATTTACACGAGAAGAGCAAGAACCTTTAAGACGACATAGAACATAAGGAAGTAATAATAATAGCTAGAGTTTGGTTAATGATAATTAGCAATCTTTAAGATTAACACCGGTATCACGGAGGTCATGGATTTAACTCCCAGACAAGCCCTTGTTTTTTTTTTCTTTCCAGGCTATTTTCACTACTGCTTAAGTAGTGTTCATAACTGCGATGATCATTCACATCTTCAAAGAAATACCTGAAAAAATTGTTGAAGAGTAAGCCTCTGAAAGTGACAAATGTGGCTGAGGCACCACACGTAGTGCGACCTAGTTTTGAGCGCTAAGAGATGCCGCTCCAAATCACGCAACTGAAGACTTTCAGTGACTTTAACCACAATACAGAAGACGTTTTCTTGGAACGCTTTCATCTATGAATATAGATTGTAAACGCATCGGAGTCAATGTTAAGTTGCTTATTCACGTGAAACTCCAAACGAAACCTGAAAGACTGAAGTTATTGGTGTTCCGGCCTGCTAGCATCCTAGTTAATAGCAGAATCCACAATTTACACCCTTTAACGAGACGAAGAGCATCCCCACCATTTCCACGTAAAAGTGCTCAATCGCCTCGTACAATACTGCCGTTGGTGTCCACAATTCATTTAAAAATGTTATGTCATACATAATGACTGGTAAGTAGCCAAAGTGTTATAGGCCTACTTGGCAGCCTGAAAGTAGCTACGTGGTCGGCTGCGACAGGGTAGGGAAATAAAGAAGAACTTAGCGAGCGCGAGCGCGTGGCACGATCGCGAGGGGGAAGGGAAAGATGGACGTTCCATCTTTACCCCTCGCGCTTGCGAATTTTCATCTTTCGGCTCGTCCCAGGTAGGCAAGCTTGGAAGGCGCACATCCTTAACTTTGAGTATTTACTCATATACAGCATGAGCGCATTGCTTCTAGTTCTTTTAATTTTGTGCATGTAGAATAAGTAATAGTAATTGGACCGAGTGGAGTACAATTCAGGGAGTAATCGCGCGAGTAATTTCAAAATCAGCCGAGCGCGAAGCGCGAGGCTGATTTGAAAATACGAGCGCGATTACTCCCTGAATTGTACGACACGAGGTCCAATTACTAATTAATCGTATCTATAACAAATTTCGAGGTCCAATTACTAATTAATCGTATCTATAACAAATTTCGGAATTAAAAATTAATATTTCTTTTGGGAAGGTCTTTTGAGCGAAAACGTCTGTAGCGCTTTCCATATGTTTTGAAAACTGCAGGAAACGTTTGCAAAGGAAGCCATTAAAGCGCACGTAATTGACGTGAAAATCACGTGGGTATCCAATTACAGGTGTCCAATTACAAAAAGTTCAAATTGGATACCTGTAATTGGACACCCACGTGATCGCGCGTCGATTACGTGACAAATAGGCGCGCGGAGAACCAATCACGATCGAGAATTTTGTTATAGATACGATTATAATAATAATAATAATAATAATAATTTTTTATTTGCTTTTGTCAATGCATACACTTTTTTATTACAATCTAGAAAATTTACAAAATATAATTAATCTAAACTAAATAAAAACAATGGGCAAGCAAGGAAGCTAAATAAACCAATTCTACTGAGAAAACTATCCAACACTTGAAAACTAAATAAATTACACTTCCTTTCTGGAGTTCAAAATGACACCGTCTTGACGCAAACCTCATGTGATTAACTTCTGTGATGTCAGTTGCTTTGAGAACATGACTGACTACCGATAGAGTTGAGGTGCGTGCAACTCACTAGTTTACATTCTGTCCACTTCACCTCCCGCCTCGATTAGCTTAAGCTACTGCGGGTTGAATTTTTTTCTTTTTAGTTTACCTTAATTTATTACTTGTAAACTTTTTCGTGTGCAATAAACTTGTTGTTGTTGAGCTTCAGCTTACGTTCAGTGACAGTACATAAATTGTGCTCTTAGAAGTATGCCTTTGATGAACGCGCGCTCTCGGCTTTGCTTCATTAAACCACACAATCCACAGTATTGTTTAATCGTTTGCTTACAAGAAGCTAAGGCCTTGCCACATTGGTGACACATTAGGAGTTATCAAAGGTTGACAATCACATGTTTCAATGTCTCCTACTTCATGCTAAGGCAGAGAGGAAACACGTGCAAACGCCTGAACGATGAAAAAGAAGGGTATGCTTATCACGCGTAAAATCTCGCCTACAGTCACGTGGAGAGGTGATTGCTTATAAATGCATGGTGGGTGTTTGCAAGAGGAGGACTCACGGTATCCTTTTCAACCATACTTCCCACATAAACCTGGTGTACTCTGTCAGGGAAATGTTTACCTTATCAAACCAAACAAATCAAAAGGAAGAAATGTGTGACCTATTATAACAACACAGTTGAGCGACCTTACTCATCATATGGAAAGTTGTTGGATGTGTCAAACATACCATTCTTTTCCATGAATAAAATTCAACGTCGCATTCATAAAGATAGAGAAGACAGACTTCTGTTCGACTTAAAGGTTTTCAAACTTAGCTCAGAGTCTGGTGAAGTCTCCATAACTGACACTTCACTCAGACTATGCAAATTTCAGCAAACTTACAAGTCAAGCTAAAAAGAGAATTTCCTTAGTACAAGTCGTTTAAGCAGATCTGACAATTAATGTTTATCACCATAATGGCTATCCGCGACATTAAACTATGGCCTCTATACCTTATACTATAGCTAGCTTAGTTAGAAAAGCCTGTTACCGTATGCAATTTCTGATAAAGATTAGAAAAAGCTGTTTTAGAGCCCTTTTTCTTTAGGCTATCGTTTGGTAAGAACAAAAACACACACCTAAACACAAAACTAAATATAAAATTTACAGTACCTATCGCAAAGCACCCCTTAGCAGAAAAGAAATCTAAAAAAGGAGTCCACTATTCATGCGTGCTACCGGAAGTAGCTTGGTGGCCTTAGATACGCTTTTCCGGTAATAGTTTGATCAGTAAAGAAAGACGCTAGTAAATAGTTCACTACAATAACATGTTCTTTGGTTTACACTGATTGATGTGAAGTGACGCTAGAATAGCGTAACAGTCCCCCTTTTTAAAACTGGCGAACATAACTTGCTCAGCAAAAGTGAAAAACTGCTTCAAAGAAGCGCCGAGATATCTTTCCTAGTGCACAATAACGAATATATATTCAAAGATATACACTTAAAAATAAAAATAAAATAAAAAAATTTCTAAAACAAGAAATTTATTCTATGAAGTACTTAATCAGTGCATTGAATCTATTTGTGGTTGTCTGTGGCCACGGATGACGAGGAGGAAATGGATTGCAACCTGAAAAAAGTTAATTAGGTTAACTTTTTTCAAGTTTCGTCGTTGTGTCCCGGAAAATCGCTATAAAATGGTACTATTTCCCTTTCTGTCAAAAAAATAATTAGAAATCTACTTCTCCGTTTTAGACGGGCAGATCCTTTAATTCATAGGCTAACAAAACAGTAACGGTGTTATACTATGAAAAAAAAAAAAAAAAAAGACAAAAATATAAATATACATGAAACTGTACTAATAAAAGACTAAGACCAATAATAAAATAACGCGTCTTGCTCGCTAAAATATCTACAACAATAATGCAACTGGTCAAAAATCCGTTCGTTTAATATTACAGTGCTTGCCAGGAACTTTCGTTTATTTGGCAAAGCCGGTACGGCGCACGTTAATTCATCGACTTATACCCGATACGCTATTCAATAACTGGCGATGGAAAAAGAAACGGTCTTAGATCCCTATTTCTTTTGGCTTTTGTGTGATTAAAAACGCACAAGGCAACACTAAAGTAAAAATTTACAAAACCAATCAGTCACCCCAAAGTAGTTCAGAAAACCAACTAAAAATAGCTCCGCGGTTAGCTCCGTCTGACATTAGCTCAGGAAAAGTGAAACCCTGAAAAAGTCTTTAAACAGTTTATCTGCTTCACAAAGGCGAGACCTTGCTCCATGTATAAAAAAATGCATTTTATAAATATGTGAAACAAATAGCTATGCAGTACCAGATTACAAAATATATGGCACTTGACCAGGCACTTCTCAATTTGTATTTCATGAAAAGAGTGACAATTGCGACCTATAACTCCCAGGCCGGGTTTAACTGACCGCTGTATGCTGACTCATAAGCTAAAAACGTGCTAGAAAAGTACAGGAAAAGTGACTAAAATATCGGTAACACACATCGCTCAAACAGTGAAATACTTGTCTGACTTTAATAGAGCTAGACATAATAAAAGAATAAAACACGAAATTCGCATCGCTAGCTAAAACAATAGCATATAATGCAAATGTTTTAACCGTTTCTTTAATGTTTAGGAACTTGGATCTTTCGCTTATTTGGTAAAGCCAGTACGCAGTCCGCAAAATGATTCAGTATCAGTTGACTGAATGTTATTCCTGGCTAACAATAACTCGAAAGCGAATACTGAGGTTTCTCAAGACGCGACTGTAGTTCCAAAACGTACACCAAACCAATAAAATACTTAGTAAACAACAAATGATATCTGGTATAAAATTGTAAAATCT
>JAEMWC010000514.1:125000-140000 GCA_016490735.1 Pachyseris speciosa
TGTACCTCCGCAAATGTTATCTATTGCATAATCTGCACATTATGCAAAAAGTTATACATTGGCGAAACAGGAAGACGACTAGGTGACCGATTCCGAGAACATCTTCGTGATGTTGAGAAAGATGACAAAGACGCATCCAAACCTGTCGCTCGGCATTTTAATCTCCCTAACCATTCCAAACAACACATGTCAATCTCCGGCCTTTCCCTACATCAAGGTACCACGAAAAGCCGTAAAAATCTCGAGCAAAAACTGATCTTTCAAATTGGCACTCTTAATCCCCATTGTATCAACGAGCGCTTTTCATTCAATTAATTTATTCCTGTTTTTCACGTTACCATGTTACCACTAATAGCGTAGCTCCATTTTCTGTATATAAACCATACACAACCCACAATTCCTCGATTCGCTCCGACGAAGGGCTAACGCTCGAAACGTCAGCTAATCGAATCCCTGTACGGTGGTCAATTTACATCATCAACTCCGTTGATAAACCAAATTTTCGTATAACACTAATAAGCTGCGGATATCAGTGTGAATGTCATTCTATTTACTACACTATTGTTTTTTTGCTCTATTATATCAGAAAATTCTAGTTTAACGTAAAACTCCCAGAAGAGATCTACTTCAAAACATTATGTCCTAAATACACTCAGAGAAAAACAAAAATAAAATAAATGGAATCAATAATTGAACATGCTTAAATTGTGATGAAATGTAATTACAACGTTCCGTTAAACTGCTCCAGGTCATGAATAATTTGCGTCATATCTGGTCTTGCTCCAGGATCTCTCTGTAGGCACCGCCGTACCAGGCGTCGAAACCCGCGGTTGGTCATAAGTGTGATTTGTTCCTTACGTCTTCTGGGGTCTGGTAGTTCCCGGATGCACATCTCACACAGAAGTACACCGAAGCTGTAAACGTCCACCTAGCAATCGACAGTAAAAGTGTATTTCCACAACAACAACTTTATTTTCCCTTTATCTGATACACAAATTACAATGAAAACGAAAATAAAATAATAGAAAGGGTATTAGATTCCTAAGAGAGGTAAAGGAAATAGGAAGTCAAAGTTGTCGGTCGGACACACGAATAACACACACAATAAAAAACAACGAAATCTCTACAAAATATGAGAAAATTTACGGAGTAGAAAAAAACCCGCCATCTTAATTTACTCTCCGACCGCTGACCCCATCGTAATTCATACGAATTCCTACCACTATTAGTTAGTGTATTGAAAAGGCAGATGCAACATTCCCCAATCGAGCTGGCTCCAAGCAGACTCCAAGATATCTTCTAAAGTTTGCAACGTGTACCTGGTCGATTTAATTCGTCCTCCATTTGATCCTGGGATACGAAGCTGTTAGCGAGGGGCAGTTTCCATTGAAAGCCTACGGTAATTATGCCCTTGACAAATAGTAAAGTAGTACAAAAATAAAACCCCGAAATATACAGATTTTACAGTTCCAAAGCAGTTCCATTCAAAATATTAGGGAGTTTAAGAAACGAGGACACGACGGCAACGAAAACGTCATTTCAAACTATATCTTCTCGTTATTGCAGCACTTTCGCGATTATTCCAATTTTTTCAACTTGTAAAATATCAGCGAACTATCCATGAATTAAATTTCTATGAACGGCGTTTAAGTGAACTAAAGAAAGAAAAGTTTGCCTCATGTGCTCACGTTCTCGCCAAAACCTAAAATTTGGTCATTTCACGTTGTTGTTTTGCAGAGGACGGTAAAGAAATGTACCAAAATGTAAAACGCACGTGCAGAGCGATTGTTTTTGCTAATTAAACCTATTGTTTTGTGACGTTCTCGTTACCGTTGCCGTCTTCGTTTCTTAAACTCCCTATTGTGGCACACACGGCGGCGACAATTTTCGAAGCAAGCCGAGGAGTGCAGTACAGTACCCCAGGAAATTTAAACAAAGTGCCATATACCCAAATTGTTTAAAGTATTTGATTACTTGTTCATTTTGCAAATAATTGCGACAAACACAGATATCAAAATAAATGTCGGCCGACGTTTCGATGTACCCAGCACCATTATTTAGGCTGAAATGCTATTGAATGTTTAAGTTGACGACAGAGTTGAATTTGAGTTTCAATGAGATGGCATTCTTGTTTACGTGATGACTTTGAATGTTCTTAAAGGAACTGAAGCTGTCACTGAACGTTCGATCAGACACCTGCGTACTTATCAAAATAATGACTACCCTTAAGGTGGCTCCAACCGGCTTCCAGCATTTTCAAGCACTACTATTTTCATGGATCATTACTACGAACTTTTAAGTTAATACCTTTAAAGTAGTATCAAAGAAATGCCCAAGTTATGAAACTTTTTATGACATAACAGGTTACCATAGCAACACCATAACCTGTTAGATACACCCCTTATTTTAGCTTTAAGTGACAATAACTCAAAAACGAGCTCGGTGACCCCCATTTTGATTTTCGAAAAATGATTAGCACAATATAAAATTTGTTGGAGCGGATTCAGAGCCACCTTAAATTTTCGAAAATGTTAGGTGACTCTGAATCCGCTCCAACAATTTTTTTTAAACTTTGCAAAAAGTTTTATTATATTGTGCTAATAATTTTTTGAAAATAAAAAATGGGGGTCACCAGGCTCGTTTTTGAGTTATTGTCGCTTAAAGCTAAAATAAGGGGTGTTTTTAACAGGCTATGGTGTTGCTATGGTAACCTGTTATGTCAAAAAAAGTTTCACAACTTGTTCACCAATGATTGGGCATATTTTTGATACTAATTTAAAGGCAATAACTTATAAAGATTGGTAGTAATTATCCACCAAAACAGTGCTTCAAAATGCTGGAAACCGGTAGGAGTCACCTTAAGTAAATTTAGCTTATGACAGAATATGTTGTAGAACTTGGTCTTCTTCGACTCCTAAGGACGAACAACTAACTTCTGTTTGGGTATTTGCCAAGTAACATCAGTCATACCTTAACGGTTTGATTTGCCGTACGAGCTTCAGGCGCACTGTAAATTGGAGCTCCAGGACCTATTGTCATGGTCTGTTGCATGAAATTAGCGGTGCCATAATCTGACAATTTGCCTCTCCGTTGGTCCCCCTGTCTCCATAGCAACACATTAGCACTACTCACGTCACGGTGAAGGATAGGAGAAGGCCTCCTTTGGTGCAGATAGTTCAGTGCTAGAGCCACATCCACGGAAATGACACATATTTCCGCTTCAGATAATTGCTGCTGCTGTAACAATGCTCTTAAACTTGTTTCCATGAGCTCAGTGATAAACAAAGGGCTTCCTTCATCATTTGTTGCTCCAATGAACTGCAATAAGCAAGGATGGCGGCATCTTGATGCAATGTTCATTTCTCTCTCAAACAGACGTCTGTTATGGGGTGACAGAATCAACTCGTGGATCTGTTTTACAGCAACAACACAGCCGCAGTATGTTCCTTCGTTAACGCTTCCCCAGCCACCCTTGCCTAGGCATTTCTCTTTTATTTGGATTTCATCGCGGGCAATGACCCAGTCACAAGTTTCTTGGCGTCGCAGTTCATTGATTGTTTGCTGAGCTGCTGAAAGACTTGTCTCTAGTTCATTAAATTCCTGATCTTTTTCCCTCGACTGTCGCTCTAAGTTTGCCCTTTCTTCGTCTTTTTCTCTAATTTGTCCTTCGTAGTTAGCCAACTGCTGTTTCATCTTTCGCAGCTTTCTTTGTGAGTTTTCTCGCTGTTGTTCTTTATCTCTAAGTTCCTCGTTTAAACTGGTTTCTCTCAGTTCTTTCTCTTGCAATTGTAGCTGCGAATTTGCCACCTGCTGTTGCGTCTCTCGCAGCTGTCTTTGTGAGTTTTCTCGCTGTTGTTCTTTATTTCTAAGTTCCTCGTTTAAACTGCTTTCTCTTAGATCTTTCTCCTGCAATTGTCGCTGTGAATTTGCCAACTGCTGTTTCATCTTTCGCAGCTTTCTTTGTGAGTTTTCTCGCTGTTGTTCTTTATCTCTAAGTTCCTCGTTTAAACTGCGTTCTCTCAGGTCTTTCTCTTGCAATTGACGCTGTGAATTTGCCAATTGCTGTTCCATCTCTGCCAGCTGTTGTTGCGTCTCACTCACTTGACTTTCCAAGGTCTCGTCTTGTTCGATTTGTTCTCTCAACTGCTGGTGCGCATCCCTTAGCTGACTGTGTAAATTCTCTTCTAATTCGTGTTTCGCTCTCAGCTTTTGTTCCACGTCGATCAGTTGGCTCTCTACGTGTTCTTTGAGTTCCCCTTGAGTTTTAAGCTCCTCGCGTAATTTTGCCTCCACGCACTCTCTTTCTCGCAATTGGTCTTGACATTTCATTAAATGTTGTTCCATCTTGCTCAAATACTGACTCAGTAGTTCTTTTACAGTATTCAAATGTTGTTCTGTTTCTTGTGGGTGGTTCCGAAATGCCTCGGCTAAAAGATAAAACTCCACAATATCAATGGTGAGTAAGGGTTTATGAAAATTTCATTTTCTGAACGAAGTGCGAAATCATCGCAGTCATCATGAACGTTACTAAAGCAGTACTGAAAACAAAACCTAAAAAAAGTCAGGCTTGTTCGGGAGTTTTCGGTTCAGAGGAAGGTCTCAAACATAGAGTTTTGACATGCATTGAGATCAGAAGGGACCTCATGAAACAGGTTGTACGAGCGCACGGCATCGGAAAATTTGAGGACTCATCCCGAAATTTGCAATCGATAACAGCACATAATTATGCACATTTTGTTCGTCTGTCAGTTTGTATGGCTGTGATCTCAAAACTTGAAAAAAAAAGCAACAACAACAACAGCGACGACAAAATAAAAACAGGAAAAAAGAAAAAAACAGGAAATGTTTGCGGCGAGGAAAGATTCAACAAATGATACTGCATCTTGTTTTGTAAAATACAAGTGATATATAGTATTTACACAAATACGTGACACACCTAGATACAACCGCAAATTTACACGTATATTTACTGATTCACACCCGTCCGCAAAAATCTCTAAAAAACCACTGAAATTACCATTTATACAATTGCTATACATCACAACCTGACTACGCATGTAATAATTAGAACGTTTAAGATACGAAATCTACTTCAGACCCTATCTCTTATTGACAGCATACAATGAATTTTAACCTGAAGTTCTGCCAAGATCATTATCTGCTGACTTCGGGAACAGCACATTTTTATGCACTGCTTCCAAATCCTGCTTCTTCGGTGTTTTCTTCCGTGCAAATTTCTTTGTTTTGAATGTCGCAAATCCACCATTTTTATCCTAGTGCAGATAGAAACATGAGCAATAAAAAAAGACAGACAGATTAGATGGGCGGATGGATGGATGGACGAACGGAGGGAGGGAGAACGCTTTTAATTAGCGTGATAGACGATGCGCGACTCCCATCATGGCGTCTTGGTAGCTCAGTCGATAAGAGCGCTGCTGCGCTGGTACATATAATAAAGGGGTCGTGAAGTTGAATCTCGCCGACATAAAAAATATTTCCCTTAAACTCAAGTAGCGTGGCCTCAAAATCACTCCTGCTAACACATGCGTTGGAATTCGCGACACGACAACGAAAACGGAACCCATCATGGCCTTACGGTCCAAGAAAAACGCAAGCAATCCTTCCCACGAACTGATTTGCATCCCATTAAGTCTTTGTAAACACGCATGCAAAGTAGTTTGTCACGTCAAATCAGGAACAGACCCATGCCCCTTCAGACGCCGTCGTGTACCAAGAGATACTTAGTTTTTCGTAAGTTTTGAAGCCTACAAAATATCAGCATTTGATAAAAATGGGAAAAAGTAGACGTAATTCGTTTCGAACAGGTGCAAAGATGTATTGTAGCGAAAAAAATATTTTGGGGTTAGGTTCACTTTAACTACATAACATAAATTGCAAATGAGCACATTTTTGGAAATGATAAAAACAGTATAGCCAACTTACACTCTCTTTAGCTTGTGATTCAGGTTCAGCCTCTTTTGGCTTGCTGTGAATTACCTTACACTGTTGTCTAAAAATTAATGGGCACAATTAGGGTAAATGTGAAAGAATGGTGACGATAAAATAAGATAGAGACAGGCAGAGTGGCCGAGCGGTTAGAGCGCTCGACTTGCAAGGTTCATGTCCCGATCTAGCTCGGCCACGCTTGTAAATAGCCAACTGGGTCTGCCTCCTGCCAGTTGGGATTCCTAACCTGTTAATCAAATCTATAACAAAATTTTCGAGCGTGATTGGTTATCAGCAGTCCAATCTGAGCACTAATAGGACAGTGTATGCGTCATTCTTGGGTAATTGGACAGTATGCATCATGCTTGTGTAATTGAACAGTTTACGCGTCATGCCCGCGTAGTTGGACAGTACGCGTCATTTTACACGCGCTGTTGTTGTGCATTTTGTTGAGTAAACTATTATGTTTTTTAGAATTCATAAAGACGTGTAACCGTTTAACGCTAAACCGATGGTTAGTTCGTTTCTCAAATTTTGTCATAGTTTTGATTAATTGGTAACTGGACTTCGAATCCACTCGGTCCTATTACCATTATTGTCTATTTGAATTATTTGTTTCATGTATTTTCTCGGCCCCACTAGCCTTTGTGTAGTAAAAATACTGCCAAGGGTATATAACAGTCATTTATTTATTTTAAGATCGAGAAAATGTCAAAGAGATACCACACTAAAGCGCTAAATTGTTAATTCTTCAAATATTTTTCTCGTGACTTGTGAAATATGTAATCATCAAATAATAATAAGAGTAAGAGATGGAATCAACTGTTATGTCTAACGTATGAATGTGACATAAAAACCTGAGAGACAATGTCCAGGTTAAAACAAGAAAAACACAGAGCATAGTAAAAAAATACCAAATCGTATCTTTTTGGTACGCCCAGGCGGCATATCAGGCAAATTCGGTCGAGCGAGACTAAACGAGCCTCATGTGCGGCCGAAGGGTTCCAAAAAGGTATGATTAGGTATTTACCGTCCAAAATTTGGACAAAAAGCCGGCAACATTTTTCGACCTACAGTTATCAGTCGAGTGTTCATGTCATATGGTGCGTGAGATGCATAGTGCGAGTCAAGAAACGCCGGCAAAACAATGTTAACAAAGCCCGGTTTCCAATAATTATAATCGCGGATCGAACATCGCAAACGATCGCTGTTTCCATATGATCGCAAACGATCGCAAAGCAAAGCTTTAGCACACATTTCGGTCTCCGTCACGATCGCAGGATCGCAAAGGATCGTAGAAGTATCACGCGCCAAAACGGACAAAAAATATACATAAGACTTCTTCTTATATATAATACTTGCTTCATATAGCTAGAACTCGAAGTACAATTTTAAAACTTGTTTCCAAATAAACACAACATCTTGTAAATATATAAAACTTCTTTTGAATATTTATACAACTTGAGGCACACGTACAAAACCTGTTTCAAATATTTGATTCACACAAATAGTACTTGCCGTACATATAAAACTTGGACGAACATTTTGACCAGCTCGGCGCGCCGCAAAAATAAAACTTCTAATCGATAAGATTATTGCAAATCGATACTAAAGGTAGTATCCAGAAGCTTGGAAAACAGCATTCCAAAATGGCAGTGTTGTGTGAAGGAACTGTGGTGAACGTTGATTGCAATCTTGAAGACACAATTTTGCGGTTTCCCTCCCACTTAATAGAAATGGAGAGAGATTCGAAAACTGGAAGATTATGCAAGACTTTTGGGAGTTATTGTTGCCGGTTTTGCTGAAAGTGGACAGCAATTACAGAGACGCTAATGCAAGAGGTTCAGGAACTGCTTTCTATCTTGGAAAATCATGCACAACATTTTGAAGGTCGTCTCCTCCTTTTAGAAGAGAGAAGCGAAGATTTACCAGCTAGAGCTCCTCAAACAAGCAGAAATGGTAGACAAGGAAGACAAAACGTTAGAGCTTTCTTTCGGAGAATTCAGTTGGCCTCTTCGGAGTTTTGGTTTTAAATTAAATGTGACCCTCCACAGGAGAACAGGGACAAAGATGATAGTACGAAGAAACCTGAGCTATCGAACAAAAAAGCGTGCCAAGCTTCAAAACAACTGAAAACCTGTGTGCGAAACAACACAACAGACTTGGTATGCGAAAATGCACGCAAAGCGTCTATTTATAAAAAAGAGGACTTTCATGTAACTTGCCTGGCAGGCGCTAGAAAGGGAAGGGAAGAGGGAAAGCGGGCGCGCGCGAAGCGAGGGGAGAGCGCGCGGAGCGCGGAGCTGTGATTGAAAATATTTAAGTTTGAAAATGGCTAAATTGAAAGCGCGGACACGACACAACGCTCGTAATTTGCATTAATTCAGCCATTCTCATGGTATTTGGGTCTGAGCACAAACATGTGTTTGCAAAGTCGAACACTTGAAATTTGGCAGTTTTCCTACGAAGTACTTAATAAGTGCATTGAAATTATTTGCGGTTTGTCTGTGGCCAGGGATGATGAGGAGGAAATGGATTGCAACTTGAAAAACGTTGAGTTAACTTTTTTCAAGGTTCGTCACTGTGTCCAGGAAAAATCACCATTATATAATACTACTTCCTTTTCCGTCCAAGAAATAATTAAAAATCTACTTCTTCGTGTTAGATGGGCCGATTGCATAATAGAAAAAGTAGTTCCTCCCAATTTGAACAACTTATAAACAAGAATTGCCGCGACAGTTAACCCCTTTAAATATCTTACAATCACAACCACCTATGAGGTTGCTGAGAAGTTTACGCTCTTCAAGGGTCCTTCAAGTTTCGTTATGAGGTGTCTGACTGGATTTCGAGATAACTGACCTTTATCAAAATGAGTGGCCATGCGTTACCGTCGCTATGGTAACACCTGTTGTTTGGAAACCAATGAGAAAATAAACTATGATCATACGTCGAAAAGATGTTGCAGTGTCAAAAAAAATCGAACCTTGTCTTCTATAGGAAATTTTGATTTCAACAGGTACATACCAAGGCCAAAAGAAAAAAAACTGAATGATGCGAGCCTCCTTAAAACGTCGCTACAATTGCTCTTCCAGTAAAATAACTAGACCGACGGATTTTTAATTTTACTACTTACTTGACTTGAAAGTGACCATGCTATCATAGGATATCAGGTCAGTGACTTAGATATCGTAGGAAATCAGGACAGTAAACAAGGTTTGTGATTGGCTAATTCCCAATTTGGGAACTGTGTGCGCGTTGAGAGTGTCAGCACCTAACAGAGGAGGATAATGAACAGCACTTTTGGATATACGCTTCTCGCTTTAGAGTTTTTCTCCTAACATTAGATATAGCAACTCTATTTCTGCACAGGAAAGTATTTATACCAAATTAAAACTGAAAAATGTACGACATGTGAGGTATATACAACTTAATACAGTTTGATAGATTTGTACCTTTGACTCGGCTCACTTTCCCAAGTACCATCCTTGCTTTTTTGCTCTATGATAATGAGAACCTCGAGATATAAAGAGACAAACGATAGTAATACAGCTGCAAGGAAGTCATCACTGTTAACCGTTAATTGCTCTGTTCATCTGTTTAAAAGGTTACAGGGAGTAACTATAGTAAATTAGTTGTCAGTTAAATAATAACTGTTCATACCTGTCTTTGATAAAGTCCAGCATCATTCATCGTGTGATCCAGGTTAGAAAGAAGTACCCTTGAGTTACTTACGAACTTGCTCCATACTCGTGTTTCAGTCTCCTCTGGTATACTAAATAACTTCTTCATTTCTGACATAACATGACCTAAACACAGCATATTCACTGGAAGTTGTGATACAGCCACGATAGTTTGATAGATGTTTCACACCTATAAACTATGCTGGGATAAGAATTCAAAGTAATCAAGGTGCAATTCCCCCAAAACACTTCTTGCTAGCTATCGCCTTGTTTTTCAACTACTTCTTTTGTGACACACTGCCTTGATTGATATCACAGCAAGATTTTTGGTTAACGTTCACTTTGCGTGAAAGCCACAAATGCTAAAAATAATTCTCACGATATGCTCTTGTTCACGCTAAACGATTCCTTGCGGCGGTCAAGCAGACAATTTCAGCTGTCTCAACCAATTTGTTATAATTCCTCAGTTATGGAATCGAGTTTAATTGCATCATCCATTTGTTTATTCCCTTTTAGTTGTTAATGCTTGTTTGTCTGTTTCCTCGATCATTTGGTTGTTTGTTTGTTTGTTTGTTTGTTTTGGCTGAAAATACACTAGCATAATCTATTACATTTGGCAAATATTTTCGCCTCAATCGAGCTAGTTCGAGTTTTTCGATCTTGTATAAATAGGATTTCAAAAATGAGGAAATGTAGCATACCTTGGGAACAATGACCCTTCTCTCAAGGTTTTAACATTTTTTTGAACATCAAATAAGGCCGGGAATATTAAAGCGTTGTTCGACTTTAGTCATTTTACGACTAATATTCCCTCTGAAATAAACAGCCAATCCAGGAAAATAATACAGAAAAGCAAGTAGAGTTAAATTGTTCAAACAAAGGTTTGGGTTCAGTAGATTTTCGCAAACATTAATTTGTAAAGTGGTCTAAACAAACAAATTACAGCTTGTCTGTAGCTGCTGGTGGCTTTTTTTTTATCAAGAAAGAACTCTGAGGTCTTGTGATTTTTTTCAATGGGAAGAAATGGGATTTGCATGCTATCTGAATATGGGTATGCCACTTTTGATTTACCTATAATTACTTATGCTTTGCCTGGAGGATGGAAGTGTCTGATTAAAATCATGTCTCCCTTCCCCAGCAGGCTAATATCGCTGTTACAAAATTTCACAAAATGAATGAAAGCACGCGATTATTCAACCGTTAAACAGTGTTAAAGGGTAAACCGACGAAGTTGATGTTCCAAATGTTGTAAACATCATTCGTTAATTTTTCCACCCCACAGAGTAAACTTTGTACCGCATTTGTAAATTATCCATGCGTATTATCTTCCCACAAATCCTTTCGGCTTGGTCTGGCCAGGATTCTTGTTATTCTTTGAGTTTACGCTAAAACTTACCAACAGTGTCTGCCCTACTAAACTGCTTCATGATGAAGGTTTGAGGAGCTGAATACTGCGAAAGTTTGAACTCCATCAGGTACACCTCAACCTTGAAGCTTTTTATATACATGCCATGTTCCACCACTTTCCGTGGCAAAGTCTGTTTTTCTGATGCCACTCCATACCAAGACACAAGCTTTTGCCATGCTTCTTCAGGAAGTAAATTGAAATCAAGCTCATCAATCAAATGTTCCTTTAGAGTACAGCCATCACCTAAGCAATGAATAGAAAACTGTTATACTAAAGCTTTTAAATATATTTTCATTTAAATAAACAAAATACCACATTGTAGGCAGCATCATTAAGTTTAACAACAAACTATACACTCCCACACCTCGTTCTAAATTTTCAAGGTGAAATTTGTCGCCGCTGTCAATTTTGGTACGCTTTTTAATTTAGGGGTCAAAATAGAAAGAAAGAATCCTTAGTTATAAACAGCTGTTCGATTATTTATTTATTTTATTTATTTATTTGCCAAACCACAAATAGCATTATTATAAGGAAAACAAAAAAGATAGAATGGATAGAAGTTACAATGGCGAGGAGACCTAAAGGAAACTATGAAGCTTATGTTAATTAGGCCTCCTCAGTTATTGTTTTACAAGATGAATTTTGAAAAAAGAACATGACGACGGATACAATTACAATAGGTTACAAGCTGCAAATAAAGTTAATTCTTAATCACATTATATCTAAAACTACTAATAGTTATTACAAATAAATGCCTTAAGTGCTTTCTTAAAGGAGACAGGAGAGGATGAGTTGATGATCTCGGAATTTAAGGAGTTATAAAATTTAGGTCCTTGGTAAAAACCAGAAAATTGTTTGATGTTAGTCCGACAAAAAGGCAAACGATATGAATGAGAGTTTCTTGTATGATACGAATGAACTTGGCTCCGATTCACACGCAAGCGATAAAGGTAACTACGTTTTATATTGCAGAAGGGGATGGGGAGTGGCTGGGCTGAAATTTTATTCATAACTTTTTTCAAGAGGGTAGTGCACCCATTTCCGTTGAGTGGGTACCATTCACAACCTGCACGCAAATCAACGAGAAAACCTGTGACCCTCCCCACCCATCCTTCTTGACTTTGTTGTCTTATAAACCTAATTTAATTTACGATCTCTCCGCTGAGCTGAGTTAGGAATAAGACAATGTGATTTGCACACCACCCTGCAAATGTCCTCAAATTGGAGAAAGACTCAAGAGGAATTCAACGGGGGAATCGCCTGCACAAGAACCGCTCTCGTTTGGAGTTTATCACAGAAAGGTAACGTAATTAAGAAATGCTAGAAATATTCCTTCAAAAATGTCAAGGCACTTCTCTTGTTCCCACATGCTTATAATAGCAATCATATAAAATAATAATAATAATAATAATAATAATAATAATAATAATAATAATAAATTTATAAAGTGCCATTTCCATTCCGCCAATGGAACTGAGTATCTCATTTAACTCTACTGATCCAGTAAAACTAATTAAAAACCGTTTCAAATATAGAATAAAAAAGAGAAATAAATAAATAAATAAAAGGAAAAGAAAATGAAACTATTCAAAGGCTTTGTTAAATAGGAAAGTTTTGATGTTGGCTTTAAAAACTGGTTAACCAACGAATAACATCAGGCAGGGAATTCCAGAGGTTTGGTGCAGCACGCTGAAAGGTGCATTCATTGTCAGTAACGCGATAGTCTTCCTGGTGAAATGCTTAGGTCATGACTCAGATTCTTTGTTGATGAGCACAGTGATCTTGCAGGTTTATATAACTGTAACATGTCTCTAATATGACCTAGCTGGAGCTAATAATAGTCTCTGCGCAACAGGTAACCAGTGTAGTTCTTTTTAAGAGTCGGACTGTTACATGGTTGTATTTACTGGTATGTGCCATAGGGCGGGCTGCAGAGTTCTGCATGTTTTGCAACCTTAATAAAGTAAAAACCATTGCAGTCTGTGTGACAGCAAACTGCAAATTGTCAAGTCTGGAAGTAATAAAAGCATGAACCTAGAGTTTCTCTGTTAACTGTTAAATAATAATAATAACCTTTACTTACCCTTGGTAGTTTTTATAGCACAAAGGCTAGTGGGGCCGAGCAAATACAGAAACAAATAATTCTAATAAACAAATAAGCATGATAAGAACCCCAACTGGCGGGTAACAAACCAGTCGGCTATTTACAAGGATGACTGAGGAATGAATAACTTACTTAAACTTTGATGACTGATAATGTGCACGCTACTCAGTCTAATTAAAGTCTAAGTTCAAGATTAATGATGTAAAAAAAACTGTTACAAATTACCTGAATAAGGTCAAATGAAAATCTAGTAATAAAAGATAAACACTGAGTCTTAAAGACCACATCAGGTAAATGGGTGCTACAAATGTTGTAATATTCATGTAGATATTTTAAAAAGGAATAAAGATCAGAGATACCACCACCTAAATTACTGGTAGTCTGAAAACTTTTGAGTGCATAAAAAAGGACTGATTTTACATCAGAGCCCCAATTTCATGGAACAAGAAATGGGACAACTGAATTAAGTGGTAGTGAACTAGTACCAACTCAGATTTTTCATACCTGCGAAAAGGCTTGAATTATCAATGGGGCCAGGATAATTCAACTCATCAGCAGCACCAAGCTGACTCCATGCATCACATCCAACAAACTTTTTCCACTGTGTAAACCATCTCATGTCAACAAGATACCTTCAACAGCAAGCAAATAAAACTTTTGTCCCAGTTAACTAGTGTGGATGAAAATAAAGAAATCATGATCTATTTATAGGAAACTAATGAGATGAATGTCTTAATTTACATCAACATATTATATACAAGGCTAAATTTTACGTCAAATTTTCTGGGCAAAAAACCCAAAATCATTAGTGTAAAAATGGATAGATGTACAGTAAAGCTTTTGAAGCTGTTCAGTAAGTTTTATCAAGCTCTAAAACACTGCATTTTAGGACTAATTGATAAAACACTCCTGCTCATTTTATTCTCTAAAACATTACATATATTGTTAGACCATTTTGTTAAGAATCATGCATTTGGGTGTGGCTTCATGTACAAGACCTGATCTTTCTCAAGGGGAGGAAATTTCCTGTTGGTTTGTATATATTCAAAAATGAAAAAAAAACCCTCAATTTACAGGGAAAAAATATTTAATTGCACCTTTGGCATAGTCTGACCAATTGCAACATATATAAAAATAATTTCATAAGTGGAAAAAAGTTATAGGGACAAACTCAATACCAGTATTCTTATACATGAATAATATGACCGCTGACTATAAAGTGCACTTTTAATAAGCCCTAAAATATTTTTTTTGCTAAAGCAAATGTTTGCACCTGTTCAAAATGCATTGCACACTTTAGTGCCTTAATTTAAACTAAATCTTGACTTTTTATAGGCTGTAAAAGTTAAGAAATCTAGCCATCATCTGTCACTTCACCAAGTCAGAGGGGGCATGGGTCTATTCCTGATTTGATATCACAAAGTGATTTGCATCACGGAAAGTCTTTGTAAACATGCATATTGAGCAGTTTGCGACATCAAATAAGGAATAGACTCATGGCCCTTCTGAATCGGTCATGTACCAAATAATGCTATGCTTATCATAAGTTTTGAAGACAATAGAAAGTCAAAAACCGGAAATAAAGGCTACATGTTTTTTGAATGGGTGAAAGGTTGTATAGCAAAAGAAACATTTAGGGGTGCACTTAAAGTCAATTAGGGATTTGCTGAATTTTTTTTTGGCCAACTTTTCAGTGTTTCTAGTCAGACACAAGTTTCTGGGTACCTGGTGGTCGGGATTAAGAATGTCCAGTGACCTAAAAATTGCAAATTTCTGGGGTGAGGGGGAAAGGATGGTTACAGTAGAAAGTGAGCCATGATATAAAAGGCATAAGCCATAGTACAGCATGTATGTAGATAGCC
>JAEMWC010000514.1:147500-155000 GCA_016490735.1 Pachyseris speciosa
TCAAACCACTTGAGATCAGTCATGCGTTTCTCAAAGTCCCGGAAGCATTTCGCTCGTAAAACTGTGTAATGAGCACAATGTTTTTAATTAACCAGCGTTGACAGCAGCTCAGTACAAATGCAAGATGAAGAAATAACGTAGGATGGTTAACACGAAAAACTAAAACCCAATCGATAGAAAACAAATTTAATTGATAACGAGCCCAGAAGATCTTTGGGAGTTTTGAGAAAGGAAGTCTAGGTGACTGTTCCCTCGAGCACTGGCTCAATGATAAGAAAATACTTAAATCAAAGAGTGAAATGTTAGCACAACGGTCTACTGCGCTGTCTATTCAACATTGGTTTGGCGTATATTGCACAACGTAAGTGAACTTGTTACCTCTCATTCGAACTTCTGTTTTATTTTCGTTTTTGTTTCGCTCTGTTAGGAAATAAATGATACACAAAATTGTAAGGTAAAACGCACAGAAATTGCAAGACACCTAAAATATAGGCAATGCACAATAATTACAGCAGGCAAAACGTCATTAGTGCAAGATACGTTTATTCCACATTTAAGATACAGGCAATACATTACTTCGCTGTCAGTATAGAAAGGTCTGTAACAATTATTTCAAAGGATTTCCCGGTTATGAAGGCTTCGAGGCAAAGAGACTTCACTGTTTGAATATGTGACTGATCAATTCACTGTTTGTAGGTCAAATAGGCCGTTTCGGAGTTGCACAGGGAACTGGGGCTAGTTTCAAATTTCAACTACAGTGAAAACCCGCAACTAAGAACCTGAAAATTAAGGACCTGTTAGCCTAAAATTTGGATTTTATACCCCCTATAAACAAGAACCTATTTAGCCTAAAAACTGAAAACAGGTTCTTATTTTCTAAAATCATATTAGTACATTACAGCTGCAATGCAAGAATCCTATTTGAATAAAAAAGCAGATTCTCATTACTCTAAAAATGAGTTTTTTTAAATAGAAAATAGGCCAATAACCATCTTGTTTTGCAGCTGAGTTTTATTTGCTTTTCTCCAGAATTAAGAACCTATTTTAAGAACCTAAGTAGCCTAAAACTGTGTTAACTACCATTTATATAAGAACCTGTTTAGGCTACCTCCCAAAACTGTAGGGTCTTAGTTGCCTGTTTTTATTGTAATCGATAAATGGACACCGTCACATGAAAGATAACGTTGAGAATGGCCATTTGACCAAGTTTGATGCTTTTAGGTTGAACAGAGACCAAATTATGGACTATTGACATAGTTCAAAATCCATACAAACGTCTAATTTTGAGGCTGCGTCCCCCATGAACGATAAAAACTCTTAAAAATACTTTTCACTTTTGTGACAACAGTTAAATTCTGTCAGGAACCTACTATTTGGAAGTAACTGAGGTGAAAATCATTTTGTTTGTCCATTTTCACGAATATGAGACAAATCGTAAAAAAAATTAAGAGTTTATTCTGGGTTCCTGGTTTGGTATGGTTTTGGGGAACGCAGCCTCAAAATTAGAGGCGTTTGTATAGAACTATGTTTTAAAGTCCATAACTTGGTCTCTGTTCAACCTAAAAGCATCAAACTTGGTCAAATGGTCATTCTCAACGTTATCTTTCATGTGAAGGTGTCAATTCATCGATAAGTTAAAATTTGAAACTCGCCCCAGTTCCCTGCGCAACTCCAAAACGGCCTATTGTTTATTAAAAGTTATAGAGCGTATTTCAATTCACTGTCGTAACACTAAAACCAAAGCAGTTATTCTGACCAATCACGACAGTCGCAAACAACGCAATGAACCAATCGCAACCAGGCGAAATAGGTACATGCAGCCGGCGACAAGCGCGGGAAAATGCGCGGGAGCAAGTCACGATTGGTTTTGGTTCTGCTTCTCAGTCATTGGTTAAGAAAGTGGCGTGAGTTTCGCGAACCAATCACGGAAGTAAAGCAACACCAAAGCAACGAGAATTACTTTCGACACTCGATTGAAAACCAGTCTACACAGTGATAAACACAATCAGTGTGTTACGGACACCCTACGCTAATAATTCACTTGCTTCAAAGTACAGAAGCTTAGCTCGAACATACATAACTCTCAACAGTGAAAACTGGAGTGTTCTTTAGGCATATTTCGGCTCAAATTTTCGCAATAATACAGTTAAGGGGAAGAAAATTCTCTGTTGATTACAAAAATAAGAACAGTTTAATTTTTCTCTACCATCTATTCGTCCCCTCATTGGACTGCCCTCTTCTGTTGCTAGGGATTTTTTACTAATGCGCCTAAAACATTGTGGCCGAGCTTGAACGAGGGGGGTGAATAGGTTTTTGCGGATCGGCGGATTTGGCTAAAAAAAACTACTCGGATTTCGGATTTTGAGTATACATTTTGCGGATTGGCGGATTTTGAACGCTCAGCGGATCACGGATTTTTTCAATATTTCAGCGTGGATTATGGATTTTGTTTGTTTTGAAGTGCGGATCGCGGAACTTAACCTGGCGGTCTGTTTCAATTTTTGTTTTGCCTGACCTTACTAGATTAAGCGAAGGACACAATTTTCGAAAAAAAAAAAACCACCTTTGAGCATAGAACAACCCAATTTGCCCATAAGATGCCAAATCGAGTACCATTGACTACCACACCGGCCAAAACCGGCCGCGCAGAACCACGTCCCTTGTACCGTGTGTGACGTCATTAGTTTTAATGCTCATGGACAAATTTACATGTAGCGTGTGTAGGGAGAGAAGATCTTTCAAACCATACCCAAATGAGCACGATTCCATCAAACAGGCCGGAGAAAACGCGAAAAAACCAAGTGAAGTTGAGCCGAAAATTTGAATGAAAATTTTGTTTCACCCACTGACGTGCACTTCTTTCCATCTAATCCTATGATCCTAAAAGTTTTCCACAAATCTTTTCCCACCGAAAGAATATGCCTAGCAAGAGACAAGAAAAGCGAGAGGTAGAAGGAGAGGGGGCAGTGAAACTTTTCAACCCTGTGCATGGCCGAACTTGGGAAGCTAATATTAAGCATCAGAGACAGAGGGGCGCGAGGAGCTCCACCAGCAAACAGGGTTTGGGGCAGTTTTGGTTCTTTTTGGCTAGATTCTGGCCAGAAAATGGTTCGACGAGCTTCAAAAGGTGTTTTTCGGCAAAATGCTTGGTAGTTAAAGGGCTAACACATCTTTGACCTACAATGTAGTAGGACTCCAGAAAACTCTAGGACCCCAGGATCTCGGCTTCTGGCCAGACAGAAAGCCGTTGTCCTCACCAGACCATCACGTGTACCATCGGCGCGGTAAACATGGAGGGTCAGGTCATTGAGACAAAGACCATCGATTGCGTCGCATTTTTTTTTTACCGAGAAGGTGCCAAAGGCGATGACTTCCTTCATAAAAAACAAGTTTCGGTGCTGCGTCGATTCCAGCAATTGAGCATATGAGGTTAAAACGGATTGTTATGTTTTATACTACAAGACTTCTGTTGTCTTTAGATTAGATTTGTTTAATGATTACAAAACAATGGTCATGGTAGGGATTAAACCTTAGATTTCGCTACACTCTTTTAAACATGGAACAAAGACCTGTAGGAACCTGTCCTCTGATTGATTCGAAAAGACCTAAAACGTAACCCAAATACAAAAATGCACGCTGTCCTAATGACATCACGTTTCAAATGTCAGCAGCAAACATTGCAATCTTAGAGCAATGGGGACGCACGCTAGCGCGATGATGTCTAAGTTCCTCTCTTTGTTTCGCGTCTCGCGCTCGCGTATAACACTTTGCGACGTGCCTAGTTGGGTTTCTTGTCGCTGCGGATTCGGATTTTTGTAAAAATATCTGCGGATTGGAGGATTTTGCGAAAAATTAGCACGGATCAACGGATTTGCTGACCCCTATTCACCCCCCTCTTGCACGCACAATCGTTAATTTTGTTACACTGTATAAGCTTATTTTAACTTTCGGGAGCGTTCTTTTTCAGGCCATTCCTGAATAGCAACTCGCAATAGATGGTAATCGTGTTCTTTTCCAAACCTATACTGTTGAACGGATTAGTCTTCTGTGCGATGCGGTTTACTCGGAATTCTTTCGAAAAAACGTTTTTAACGGAATAGTTTGGCGGAAAAATCGTGCGCAGCCCGCCAAACACATGACGTGGCACCGGAAGTCAGGTTGAGGCACTCGGTCCAGACTATCTCAGATTATCCAAGAGTCTTTCCTTTTCAGAATATGCGTTCTTTGGCAATTCAGTGCCCCGGATATTTTCTTGTTCATAACGTTTTAACAGAACGCACCCGCTTTCAATTTTCAAAAATAACTCATACCTTCACATTACCATAAGTCGTCCAAGATGTTCAAATAATTATGAACAACTTCGAACACGAGTGGAAGAAATCCAGCATATTTCGTTTTCTTAGAAAACAACCGTAAGTTTATATATGTGTAAATACCTTCGAAGCCATGAAAGCCGTAGAACAATATACTAAAGGAACCATGCAAACACAGTTTGCCACTCAGCTTTCGACACACATCTCTGTTGAAAGAAAAACTTTTTGCCCCAAGTCGGAATCGAACCGACGTTCCCCAGTTACTAGTCGGGCGTGATAACCACTACACTACCGGAGCAACCACACTGGCAACGCGGCCACTTTAGAAAGTGAGTAGTATCGCACGTCGGCCATTCCTCGGAACATTTTTCTTTCGAGACTTTTAGTGTGTTTCCTGGCTTCTAAATTCCCTGGACGGGAATTAGAAATATATATATGTGTTTGCATGGTTCCTTTAGTATATTGTTCTACGTCTTTCATTTCTTCGAAGGTTTTTACATATATATATTTCTAATTCCCGTCCAGGGAATTTAGAAGCCAGGAAACACACTAAAAGTCTCGAAAGAAAAATGTTCCGAGGAATGGCCGACGTGCGATACTACTCACTTTCTAAAGTGGCCGCGTTGCCAGCGTGGTTGCTCCGGTAGTGTAGTGGTTATCACGCCCGACTAGTAACTGGGGAACGTCGGTTCGATTCCGACTCGGGGCAAAAAGTTTTTCTTTCAACAGAGATGTGTGTCGAAAGCTGAGTGGCAAACTGTGTTTGCATGGTTCCTTTAGTAAACCGTATGTTTAAAACCGATAACAGAAATCAGTTAACAATTGGTTCATGCGTCAGCGTGCGTTCATCGAGATATGAAACATGCGGGAAGTTTTGGTGAGCACGGAAGATGCGTAAGAGTTAGAGCACCCTCGTCTCTCCAAACTTCCCAAGCGCTTCATATCTCGATGAACTCACAGCTGACGCATTTTCAACGCGACAGTTGAAATACTGTATAAATAGAGATTCCCTCTGCTACGTTATCAAAGTGCACAGTGGGAATATGAATTTGACTACACGAATTTACCAGCTATGTTATAACAATAACTGGCACATTTACCAGAGACCATGACAGACAGATTAATGCATGCATATTGAATAAAGTGGATCTGTAAAAAATATGAATAAATCCTACCATGCAACCGTTTTTCTAAACTGAAAAATAAGCTACGTAACATTAATTATCCTCTGAACTAACGATCGGCCAATCTACTGTAGCCTATCACAAAATCAACTATTTGCATAACTTGTGAAAACCACATAAGCAATCGATACACAGCCCTGGAATGGCACAGACTGAGGTAAAAGTCATTTAGCACGGCAACGTGACTGTAATCTTTTTTTATACCAGAGTGAAACTGGCTACGGAATATGCACAATCTTAATGTTTACAAGATCTCGAGACGCTTTTCACTGACCAACGCCTTTAAAAAGAACTCTCTAGTGTATAATTAAAAGGAGAGCATAATTCTTATGGTTTTCACATATTATCGTTCGAACAACACAACCCTGTCTTACAACTTTAAGAGCTTATCAGTCGACCAAACAACCAAGGAAATGTTTTCATGCCCCAATTTTAGGGTAGTTCAATAGTTTGCTTATATATTCGAGCCACGTTTTTTGCTTGGTGTCGATGAGATTTGCATTTCTTTAGTTCCAAATTTGCTTCAAAAAGGAAGGGGGTTAAAGGTTAACACTGGCTTTAGAAAAACTATATCAGGACGTTTTACGACGCTCCTGGTGTTATCTGAATAAAAATTAACAAATATACTTTTGATAATGAACGTTCTGGAATGCATCAACAATGTCAAGATTCAATTTACGTTCACATTACAAAGAACAAGAGCTTCAACTGCAGTTAGTAAAAATTCTTCCGAATTGCAGTGTTTCGCGAACTAGCGTGAAATGAATCAAAATTCACTTCAAACTTTGTGATAAAAGTGACGACTGTGGATATACCACTCTTCGACGCTGTTTTACTCCACTTCTTAGCTTCCGATTATCAGTTACATGTGTGTAATGAGTAATCTCAAACATAAAACCGAAAAAGGCAAAGGTGCGCATTGAAGCATTCTACCTCGATCTTTACTGACACAGAATCGGAATTGTCTTTTGAAAAACATTATATAAGGCTTTGAAGAACTGCTTGTCTCAGATTCAAATGGACACCAGTCAGTGGTCACACGAACAACCATGACAGTTAATGGTTACCAATGGATTGCACCAACCACAGACACAAAGAAAGTACCTTGTTTTGGTATATGGAAATTACACACAGAAAGGAGTGTGTAAACTGATGTCGAGAAATGGAGACCTATGACGATACACACCACGTCTTATACCACTGATAAGAAGCTCTTCAAATTTGTTATCACTGATGGGCAGAGTATATTCAGCTAAACTGGCGGAATAACAAAGTTCTTTAGAGTCTTTCTGTCACTAGGTTTGGAAATTGTTTGCGGCCCTTTTTTACAAAAAGGAGGTCACCTTTCAGGCATTTATACCAACAAATTCTCTGATTTCGACAAAAAAATTTTTGTCACAAGAGCAAATGGGCCACATCACCAATGAGAGTTTTCGTCTCCGCTCAACATGTGAACGCTTTGCGACAAAACAGGGACGGTTTGTTTTGGTTACCTGCAAACAATTTGTAACGTATTTAAAATGAAGTATTGATGAATGTTTCGTTTTAATTTGATGAAAAAGATACGTGCAAGCATGTACGACACATTACGTCGATGTTAGTCGACGCTCAGACATGAAATAGCCCTCTTAAAAGACTTTTCCTTGAATTTCTCAAGCTTATTCGCTCACTTTATCTTTTACGGTCAAGAATAGTTAGCGGTGCGGATGTCAATCAAGGCGATTGGTTCAGTTTTGCACTCAGCGCGCAGCCGTGATTTCTGATGGGGTCGACGTGCTGATCTTGACTTTTCGTCTGAAATTTCCTCCGTACTGATAAACAATCCTAGCCGGTTTTTCTCCTCACAAAGCTGAATTAATTCAGTTTGACTGAATCCGGCTCACTATTTAGCCACAAAAACTTGAAATCCATTATAATAGTATAAAAAATAGTAATATGTTCACAAATTATGAAAATCGAATCCTAAAATACGAAGCTACTAAAAAGCTACTAAAAGACAAAAT
>JAEMWC010000514.1:165000-180000 GCA_016490735.1 Pachyseris speciosa
TCATTAAAACCAATTGTGATTTGCACGCACATGTTTTCCCGCGCTTTATGCCGGCTACATGTAATTGCTTCGTATTCTGATTGGCTCATTGCACTGCTTAGTTCTGTTGTGATTGGTCAGAGTAATTGCTTTGGTTTTGGTTTTACGACACTCAATTGAAAAGCGCTCTAACAAACGTTCCCATATTACTACGTATGTCACAAAAATTACTTCACTATTTCATTCACTATCATTAACGCTACAGTTCGTGACACCGTCATCATCATCCCCAATGCTAACGCCATTACCCTAGAAGTATTACATGAACTTCATTACATTATCATAGTTGTCACTATCACCTTTATCGTGAATCATATTCAGTTAATAATAATTATGACAACACAAAGTAGGCAAAATGTCGCTCTCCATTTGTTTTTTTTTCTAAATCAGGCCAACTCCCACTAATGGGTCGCAAATCAAGTGCCAAAATACACGCATGACTCGTGCTCTTACACTGTTGGGCTGATAAATCGTAGCGCATAATAGCGGACCAAATGGATAAGGAAATTCACAGTTTATCCATAATTTTGTAATATCTACCTAATATAATTTTTCAGGAGCAATCTAACTCGTGTAAAATATCTTTTCCCAAGGAAGTCCCACTCGTCGATAACAATCTTGGTCAGCATATAAAAAGTTTAAAAATAATTCTTGAATTTCTATAAACAGGAAACACTAACCATGGTTGTTTGGTTGGAAGAAAGCGCTTCGGGTGAGCTGTAAATCAAAGCGCCAGGAGCTACCGTCATGGTCTGTTGCACAAACTTAGCGGCGCCGTAATCAGAGACTTTGCCTCTCCATTGGTCACCCTGTCGCCATAGCAACACATTAGCACTGCTGACGTCCCGGTGAAGAATGGGGGAGGGCCTCCTCTGGTGAAGGTAGGTAAGTGCACGAGCTACATCAAGAGAAATAAAAGATATTTCTGTATCAGAGAGTTCACGCTGTTCTAACAATGCTCGTAAACTTGTTTCCATGAGCTCAGTGACAAACATAGGGCTTCCTTCATCATTTGTTGCTCCAATGAACTGCAGTAAGCAAGGATGACGGCATCTTGAAGCAATATTCATTTCTCTCTCAAATAAGCGCCTGTTATGAGGTGAGAGAATCAACTCGTGGATCTGTTTGACAGCAACAACGCAGCCGCAGTATGTTCCCTCGTTAACGCTTCCCCAGCCACCCCTACTAAGGCATTTCTCTTTTATTTGGATTTCATCGCGGTCAATGATCCAGTCAAAAGTTTCGTGGCGACGCAGTTCATTGATTGCTTGCTGAGCTGCTGAAAGACTTTCCTCTAGGTCATTTAATTCCTGATCTTTTGCATCCAACTTTCTTTCTAAGTTCGCCCTTTCTGCTTCATTTTCTGTCATACATCGCTCAAAATTTGCTACCTGCTGCTCCATCTCCCTCAGCTGTCTTTGTGAGTTTTCTTGATCTTGTTCTTTTTCTCTCAGCTGCCCAAGTAGTCCGGCTTCTCTTTCTTGTAATTGTTCTTGGCAATTAGTTAATCGCTGTTCCATCTCGATCAGGTGTCTTTCTGAGTTTTCTTGATCTTGTTCTTTTTCTCTCAGTTGCTCAAATAGTCCGGCTTCTCTTTCTTCTAACTGTTCTTGCCAAGTTGCTAATAGCTGCTCCATCTCCCTCAGCTGTCTTTGTGAGTTTTCTTGATCTTGTTCTTTTTCTCTCAGTTGCTCACGTAGTCCGGCTTCTCTTTCTTGTAACTGTTCTTGGCAATTAGTTAATCGCTGTTCCATCTCCCTCAGCTGTCTTTGTGAGTTTTCTTGCTGTTGTTCTTTATCCCTTAGCTGCTTGAGTAATCCGGCTTCTCTTTCTTCTAACTGTTCTTGCCAAGTTGCTAATAGCTGCTCCATCTCCCTCAGCTGTCTTTGTGAGTTTTCTTGATCTTGTTCTTTTTCTCTCAGCTGCCCAAGTAATCCGGCTTCTCTTTCTTGTAATTGTTCTTGGCAATTAGTTCATCGCTGTTCCATCTCGATCAGGTGTCTTTCTGAGTTTTCTTGATCTTGTTCTTTTTCTCTCAGTTGCTCAAATAGTCCGGCTTCTCTTTCTTCTAACTGTTCTTGCCAAGTTGCTAATAGCTGCTCCATCTCCCTCAGCTGTCCTTCTGAGTTTTCTTGGTCTTGTTCTTTTTCCCTCAGCTGCCCAAGTAGTCCGGCTTCTCTTTCATGTAACTGTTCTTGGCAATTAGTTAATCGCTGTTCCATCTCCCTCAGCTGTCTTTGTGAGTTTTCTTGCTGTTGTTCTTTATCCCTTAGCTGCTTGAGTAATCCGGCTTCTCTTTCTTCTAACTGTTCTTGCCAAGTTGCTAATAGCTGTTCCATCTCGCTCAGCTGCCTTTGTGCGTTTTCGTGCTGTTGTTCTTTTTCTCTCAGCTGCTCATTAAAATGGGCCTCTCTTACATCTCTTACTCGCAATTGTCCTTGGTGATTTTCCAACTCTTGTTCCGGCCTCCTCAATTTTCTTTGTAAGCGATCTCTTTGTTCTTCTGTCTGTCTCAGCTGTCGAATCAAGTTGGCTTCACGTTCTTCTTTCTCTCGTAACTGCTCTTTTAAGGAACGCAGCGCTTGTCCCCTTTCCTCAGATTGGCTTATTAAGGTTTCTGCACCGGAGAAAAAATTAAAAGAAGTAATCACAGTTATTTCCTTATTACCTTGTATAATTGGTTTGAGCCGTTAGTTATTTCGGCCTCCATCCGAAAAATTATCATTGCACAAATTTATCAAGAGCAATGTTTTCACTGGTCTAGGCAGGTAAAGAAAGGCTTCTGAACAGTGTGAACAACATAATCAAAGCGAAGTTATTTGGGCCATTTACACGGGAGAAAACGCGTCTTAAATAAGACGTGAACTGATCGTATAAAGGGTACAAAATAGCCGTTCGTGTATTATTTTAGAGACGACTTAAGGTAATTCCCTTGAAAATGACGTACTATCTAGATTTTTTTCAAACTTGGCACAATTGATAGTCATATATAGGACATTGAAAAAATACAATAAAAAGATGGGGTCACCGTGCTTGTTTTCGCCCTGCATGCCCGTTATTCTAAGCGATTTTACTGAGTTGCGCGAGAAATGTTCGAAACTTGAGCAACCGAAAAAAATTGCTTTTATGTAGCAAAACTGTTAATAGTAGTGAAACCTGGAACCTAATTGTTTTTCTGGGCTATAACCTTTCAGTGTACTGACTTCAAATTGCCCGATCTTGTAAATAATCTGAGCGAATTGGACCACTAAGTAATCAATTCATACTTCTCCCTGTATTCAAAAGCAAAGTTTCACGTCATTTATACATAAATAATCCAACTTCTACTATTAGACTTTTTTTCTCCCTAAAATATGTTTTTCGTATGCCTATTACGAGTAAGTAACGCTAATAAAAAATGGGGGTCACCGTGCTCGTTTCTTTGAAACACGACCGCAAGGGGAAAATTTCGACTGACAAAGCTCAATATCAAGGCAAATACGCCATGTTTCTAATGTGCGCGCGCTAAATGACTCCATAAATTATGCGCAGTAAGGATGCGCCATGCAATTGTAAGGAATCACCTCATTCTCGACCCCAGAGCTCTTCCCTTTTGCGCATGTCTAACGGGCGTGACGGCGGGAAGAGCTCTGGGGAACTCTACGCAAGCTCCAGCTCTGATTGGTTATCAGTTGAAACAATGAAATTGCTTCTGATTGGCCAACTCGGTACGCGCGAAACACTAAACGGTTACTCTTGTGAAGCGAATTTAGCTTTAATTAATGTTCACAAAACAAACATGACTGAAACCCCTAAAACGTCCTTCCTTGAACAAACATTTTCTGCTCTACCTTTACTGCGATTTCCATAATTATTCAGAATTTCATTTTCAAGCACCAACCGCCAAACCGCGTTTTGGCTTCCTTCTTTCCGAACACACTCCGGGACGAAAAATTCATTTGCATTGAAAAGTATTGAAGTTTCATTTGAGCTAAATACAGGGTTTAGATTCCCGTATTCTTATCTGTAATAATAGTGCTCAGACTGAGGCGTTGAAAATGCTGTTTCGGATTTTAACACTGCTGGAGAAAATCATGATTTATTGATTGAAGGTCCACCCGCTACCAATATCGTTGCAGCGAGTAAGCCGCACGAAGAAGTCATGGAGGAGAGAAAGGGAAAAATGCGGTATACAAGTCGTTGTCGACGAAGAGGGTGCTAAATGAAGCAGTGACTAGATACCAGCTAACACACGAAAGACCACCGCGTGGTCGGTAACTGTTTGACATTTTCCCTGTGTTTGTTTGTTTCTTCTTAGAGTTTACAAGTAATGGGAGACTAAGTCGAGGGGAATATGAGCAGGGGACTAAGTCGAGGGAATATGAGCAGGGGACTAAGTCGAAGGGAAATATATATTGCATTGTTTTACTATTGTTATCAGCTCTTGTTCCAGCCCCGCACTCCCCTGTTACAATCAAAGCCGCCACCAACTTTTTAGACAGTGAATAATGATCAGGGATTATGTAATATATTCCCCTGAAAAGAACAAAGGAAACCGAGCCAACTGACAAATAAGATTGGCTAACCGCCGCAAACGGAAGTGGTAGTTCAGTTCAGCGGACGTTCGTGGGAAAGGAACGCATGACGAGCCCAAAGACGTCTGCGAAGGAGGCTAGCATAATCGTTACAGTTGTTACAAAATGTATTAGCTTCTCGTGAAATAAGTTTAATTTGCACTGTATTGTATACCGAAATGCTGAAAATCAATAAACTATTAATTATTAACCTGGAAAATTGAATATTTTAATCGACCCCGATAACTCGAAACCCCGCAAACTCGAACCGTTTTTCGTTCCCCTTCAGAGTTCGAGTTACCGGGGTTCTACTGTACTGACATTGAAAGTCACGTTGCAAAGTCACATTGCAGTTATTGAAGTCCCCAAAAGAGTTCTTATCTTCTAAGCCGGTTAACAATTCAAAGTTAATTCACAGCTTTCATAATACCTGAATCGAAAGCTTCGCATCTGTTTCTCGGTGTTTGGAACCTCTAATAAAACACTCGCACTCGTTGT
This sequence comes from Pachyseris speciosa, assembly GCA_016490735.1. Lineage (NCBI taxonomy): Eukaryota > Metazoa > Cnidaria > Anthozoa > Scleractinia > Pachyseridae > Pachyseris > Pachyseris speciosa. Next base: position 170,091 of record JAEMWC010000514.1, read on the forward strand.
TAGCTCATGGATGACGTAGTCATGCCATGAGGTATAGGTGGCACTTTGATGTCACTCACTCACCCACGCACTAACTCGATTCTGATTAATTTATTCATTAAACCGATGAAACATTTCTTCTCTCCTTCCCCTGGTAAGTATTGTATTTGTCCCCGCAGTCCTCTTTTCTCAAGGTTTGCAAGTTTCAGGGGGTAGGAGAAATGCGTAGATTCTTGCTCGACTGTTTTATGTATCATGAAGTGAATGAATGGCGTCGATCAGAGCATGTGAAGATTGTAAAGCTTATGGTTTTTCGTCCCATCCTCTTGAATATACCTTTGTGGAGTTGGAAAGTGGAAATCTAATACGATTAAGTACACAAGCTGCGAGAACTGAAGATGTAAATCGACGAAATCTTAAAAGCGAAGATGAAATTGCTTTTCCTAGCGACGATTATTCTTGTCCCCTGAAGGAGGAATGCAGCGCAGGGAGGAATGAATGTCTTAATAATCAAAATAAGTTATTTCGATGCCACTAGCACTGAAGGGCACGGTTGGAGTTCAAGACAAGAGAAGAGAGAGGAAACAGCGCCGAAAGCATATGTTTATATAAAAAAAGTAGGCTTGCTATGACTACCGAGTGTTTGGAAATAAATTTCCTTCGACCGTAAGCAAAGAAACAAGACATTTCCTATCCTCAGGCGCTTTAGACAAGGACTAATTTGTTTGAGCAAAGGATTGGAACTGTAGGAATATTCAGCAATGGATTGAATCCCCCGTCGCTCGATAAGTACGGCGTGTTGTTGCATATAAGTTTTAAAGCTTAGATCTTATGTTTGACACTACGTAGAACGCCGCAATCACTACACTGAATCAACGTAAACAAAGTAACCAGCAGAGCTTTTCTACCCCCCAAAAAAAACGTATTTAGGGCCTGTTCACACGGAGGTGGGGTCCCCAGGTAGGTGAGGTCCCTCACCTAGGTGGGGTTACCAATCTCTCCATACAATTTCTCTTTATTTCTCGATAGCGTTTACATGTGAGGTGGGGTACCTCACCGAGGCGGGTTACCCGGTTAGCCAGGGCGGGTAACCCGCTTAGCTTGGGTGAGTTTTCTCCATGTGAATGCTGGAGGTGGGGTGGGGTGAGGTTTATTAGGGCAATTATCTCTGAATTCTTTTGTTGATATACGTTCTTAGCGACCACTCGATGCTATTTTAAACCTCACCCAAGCGCCCTGGGGTTGCATGTAAAGGCTAGCTTTTTTGGACCATGGGTAGGTGGGGGACCTCACCTACCTGGGGTCTACCACCTCCATGTGAACAGGCCCTTAGACATGCAACACATTTGTTTTGGGAGAAAAATATGATTGATTTTACTGCTTAAACTGAGACAGGCACGTATTGAAATCTTATTTATCAAAGACAAGATCAAAAATTACTCATATATGATGATTACTGAAATGTCTGAAATAGCTTTCCAAGTCGGAGGCTTATTCAATGGTATGTAAATGAAATAGCTGCGTATTCTGAAATCTAGCCTCCAAAATACCGATCTTGTTCAGAAAGACTATATCCTTTGACTTAAATAAACCTGATAAACGATCAGTATGAAAATTATTTTTGAAAGTAATTCAATACTGTGGCAAAAACATAACTTTCAGGGTGTCACAAAACACTCTCTTTGATGGGAGGTTGCGTGCGGGCAAGAATACATCACAACAATAAAGGCTCCTGAACACAACCAGTCTAATTTGAATAATAAGTTAGATAGACTCTGGGAAAGAGGTTGCATTACTAGTCAAGTCTAAATCACAATTAGTGTAGCAAGATCCATCCATGAGCTGGCTCAGGGGAGCCTTTGATTGATATACATATTACTTAAAAAATGCATTAATAATTCATGAAGGAAATACAAAAGAAATTAATCTTTAATGAGTGTCTCTATATTTGATTAAGACACGACTAAATTTGACTTCCGATTTTCTAGCCCAAAATAACCCAAAATCTAAATTTTATTGTAAGAATGGATAGATATACAGTAAAACTTTTTAAGCCATTCAGTAAATTCACAATTCGTGTTTTATCAAGTCCTAAAACACTCAGCTGCCCCTCGTGTTTTAAACTTGATAAAACACTCCTGCTCATTTATTTAACATTACCAGGAGCTCCTGACATAATGTAAATCACAAACTGCCAATAGACTATTTTACAGCTCCTTGCCCAGTACTCTGCCTTTGATTGAATGCGAGGCTAGGGGTGGCCTTGTTTTGATACAAACCTACCTGCTATTTCTTATGGAAATTATTCTAGTTAGCATAAGGAAAACATGATTTACATAAGAAATAGCAGGTAGGTTTGTATCAAAACAAGGTCACCCCCAGCCTCGCTTTCACTGGCAGCTGTAAAATGTTCTATTATGAAGCAGACTCCTACAAAACAATTAAGCGAATCAGCTTGTTCAAAGGTGTTTGCATTTAATTAATTGTATAGTTATAGTAGTAGATGAACTTTTTCTAGTGATAATTATTTACTTGGTAAGGGAGTTACCTGAAGGCTGTGATTTGGCTTACGCATGGCTCTTCAGCAACTTTTTTTTAGAATATGGTCACTGTTCAACCATAGACAAATAACCCACACTTAGATGCCGGATTCAAACAATAGTATTAAAAAATAAACTCGGAGTGCTTGATAGCCTCCAAAAAAATAACTGGCTTGAGCGCTTTCCAAGGGATGTGTTCAGGCGGATGTTTCCAACTCTCAACACAGAACTTCTATTGATTTCATTGCTCACTGCTATTTGGAATAAAAACCCTACAGGCTCGCTTACTTCGAGTTCTTCATACTTCACTTAAGTCGGCGATCGTTAATTACAATTTCCAAGAAAAGAAGAAGAGCCAAGTTATAAAAGGGAGATTTTGCATTAAAAGACTGACAAAGGAAGCGTAAATTGTTTAATGTTGCTCTGAAATTGACTACAATCAAAATGTATGGTGATTGAAACCAAGGTTGTGATTGGTTGATTTAAACTACAACTTTGAATGTGATTGGCTTGTTTAAAATACTACTTTGAATGTGATATTAATAAACTGTCCGATACCAACATGGCAAATGAATTAGTGGAAAATAGGAGATTTTTAAACCAATCACAATCGAGGAAAATGTTATTTTTATGATTATCATTATTGTTGTTGTTGTTCTTGTTGTTGCCATCATCGCCATCATCATCATCATCATCATCATCATCAAGGATAAAGTGATAAGTCTAATTTTTGTTTGGTTTTACTCCTACAACCATCAAACGGCAGTACAATTTGCCCCTCAATCTCGCTCAACCGCAAGTCTCGAGTCCTTCAAAAAGGGCGTCTGTGAACTGGATATTTAGGACATCCCGCTCCCCGGGCACATAAGACTCAATATTAAAAGTTCAAGCAAGCAATCGTAGGCAATAATCCTTCTGGTATACGTAGGATCAAACTGATGGTCTAATTGCCGTAATCAAAAGAGGATGAAGTAAGAGAACAGATCTCTATGCACCATCATAGTTGTTTTTGTATCTATTTTTAGTTTGTCAAAGCTATTTTAAGTTGTCGTTCCCAATGTCGCACGGTTAGATGATCAGGGCCCGGGATCACGAGCGCTTACCATTTGGATAGAAAACCCGGTAATTCCGGGAAGAATTCAAATTTAACGGTTCATCCCAGTCGAATGTTTCCGCAAAAAAAGGTAACACCTTTCGAGGTATTACCTTTTCCTCGCTTTTACCGGAATTCCCGGAAATTTCTGTACCATTTGTCCACAATTATACCTTTGTTTTTTGTTGATACCCAGACCCCGGCCCACTGGCATCCGAAACTTCGGATCAAATGATACGGTTCAATCCGTTCCATTTCCTCGGTGCGAAATTAGTGCAGTTCCATTTGTCCAAAAAAAATCCACCGAAGTTTCCTTTCAAATGGTAAGCGCTCCAGGTTTTGCCGATATTTTCCCGCTGTCGTGTCACGCCCATTCAGCGTCCAAATCTTGTAGCAAGAAATTTGTGTTCACATTTGTCAGTGTGTGTTTTTTAAGTGCATTCTTAGCGCAGTGAGCATATATAAAAGCGGAGCTCCACGATTATTATTATTTTTTACTGGCATCGAGCAACAATGCATGGCTTTCCTTGGACCAATTTTGTGTCCAAAAAATTAAGCAGCAGCAGGGAAAACGAAGAGTTTTACGGTCCAGATGAACTATTCGATAGCTAACGTTTGGAAAAGAAACAAACTAAATATTCTTGAGTCAAACTACTTTCAGATGAAAGCGCAAAAAAGGCAAAGCGGATCAAAAGCAAAACATTGCATGAAAACAAAGTATGATGCATACGTTTGTTCGAAGATTCTTGGAGACGGTGGAGAAATTTGAGAAGTAACAAACACATCACATAGTAGGATTAGAAAAATTTTGACATAAATGTCCATAGCAAAGACAGGAGTACGAACCTGATAGTTTAGTCAGTTAGCAATCACTCGGAACGCAGAACTGCATAATAGCGCCATTTCATACAAAATCGTTGCTTGGCTGAGCAGACACACTGAAAACCCTTAAGTGCCTTAATAGTTTCACTGTTACTTCCCATGTCCACCGAGGAAGCTTCTCAATTAAAGATTCTCAGCGGCAAAACATCATCCAGTTATTACGAACACAGCGCTTGCGAAACCACACGAGCTTAACAGAACATCCAAATATAAAATCATCAAAGCCAACCAACAAATTTCGCTCCTTTCATCATCCAAACGCTGATTCTTGCCGGTTCAAACAAAAAAACTCATTACAAGAATTATTCAAGTTAGACGGCGAAACTTCGCTGCTTAGTCTTTGCACGAAGATCTGTAGCTTTTTCAAATGAAGCATTAAGTGTGCTAGCTATTGACATTTTCTTGACAGCTTTCTGACAGCTTTCTGTCAGATTTTGAGACATGTACATGCATTTGGTTGGCTTTTTTCCCTCGAGCTTTGTCGACGAACGAACAAAGTTTTGAGATCCGTTGACGAAAGTGATCCTTACTACGAAAGCCATTATTTTTTACAAAAGCTGCTCAAGTCGCGCATATTTTACATTCCATTACGTCATTAAAACTGGCCAATCAGGTGCCTCTCTAAAAATAACGGTTGTTCCTAAAATGTAGAGTGCGGATTGCGGAGTGCGGAGTCATCAAAAAGAAGAAATGGCAAAAATGGGAAAAAGAAGAAATATTAAAAACAGACGAAATAGAAATGATATGAATACAAACGGGTTCAAAAGTACCATATAAAATACATATAAAATATAAAAATAAAGATTAAATTGAATATTTTACTCTGACAAGAACCCAAATAATTGGAATAAGAAGTAAATGAAAATCAATAAAAAGGAGATCATTTTGTGATCCATAATGAGTACTTCTGTCGGTTATTCTTTTTTCCAGAGTTTTAAATAATTTTAACGCACTAATAATAGCTCGTTGCGTGGAAATTCTGGGCTACTTGCTGTAACCAATTTGTGTCAGGTTGAGCACTTGAACAGATGTCACCTCACCGGCGAGCACGTTTAGCCAGCCATGTCTGACACTTGTCAACGGTTAGTCGATTGACATGTTATTGAACACTGCTTTGTCTTTGAAGGTTTCCTTTAGCCTTGTTTAAAATGACGATATAAGTGAATATTATTATCTTAACCCTAGATAAGGAATATCCGCTGGTGATAAGCGACGACAAAAGAAGTCTCTTTGTAAGATTATCCCAGGCCCGTAGGGAGGTGGGGCGCGACAGGTGCATACGCGGCTGTGTACTACGACGCTCCGTTAAAACTAAACAATGTACTTAGAAATGGCGTTAAGAATACAATGTTCTTTTTAAGCAACGTCACTTTGCGTAAATGTTTAGAAAATACGGCATAACGGGAATGATACCTTGAATGTAAACATTGTACATCATCAACTTAACGGCGATTACTGAAACCTCGACCGCGTTAATTAGCCATTAAAATATAATCATAGAGATTTGCATCAGCGAAAAAAGTTGCGATGCGATTCAAGAATTATCGATTCATTCGCGTCGGACTATGCTCAGGGGCACTAGAGTACCTTATCGAGTTCCTCAGGAGATAGGAGAGAGTCTGACCGCCATTACATTTCAGTTGCAATTGAAAACAGGCACTCCAGGATTAGTGTCTTTTCAGTTGATTGTGGCTCATCATTATTTCCCTTCGCTACGGTGGATAATTATCGATTATTATAGTATGAATGACAAGACATCAAAATTCACGGTCTAAAATCAATGCGTTCATCAACAAAACTATTTCTTCCGCAATACAACTTGAGCCATATTTTCTCCTAATTGTGCCTTTTAAACTTTGTTAAGTGATAACGCACATGTCATCGGCTTCCCCGTGGGGCCTACGAGGGAGATATGTGGGAGAATATAAGGAGAGGGATGCGATTCTTTGCCTGAGGGTAGGGGAAAATCTTGACATTGTTTTACGACCAAAGATTAGAGGTGGGGGAATTCACAAGTTTGAAAAGGATGTCACGGGGATTTTCAGCTGAGAGACACCTCACCCAGGGGGCTTTGTCTTGCGAGATTCCCCGACCCCCCGAGGAAATTTCTCAAGTTTGCTTGACTGATTTTACAATCCCCCTGATTAGCCCGGGGATCGACCCCACGGGGAAGCCGATGACATGTGCATGACAGACCCAGCAAAGGATGTTGTAAAAGAAAACAAACAAAATGAGATGCTGCGATGTTTCATAACAAATCACCAAGTGCTTTATTGATTATGTGCTAATAACAGTGCGCCATTTTATCTCCGTGCGCGAAATCAACATCGTGGGAACCTATACTTCTGATTGGCTCAGCTGCATTTTGCTTGCAAGAATTTTGTCATGTACTGCGGAGACAAATATCGCAACGAACACAAGTTGTGACAAACAGTGCATCAGAAATGAAATAAATAATTAAAACTCTGGAAAAAAGAATAACTGAAAGAAGTACTCATTACGAATCACAAAATGTTCTCGTTTTTATTGATTTTCATTTACTTCTTATTCCAATTATTTGGGTTCTTTTCAGAGAAAAATATTCAATTTCCTCTCTATTTTTAGATTTTGTTTGTATTTTATATGGTATTTTTGTACTTGTTTGTATTTATATTCCCTCTTTAAATAAAGTTATTGTTGTTGTTGTTGTTGTTGTTGTTATATCGTTTTCATTTTCGTCTGTTTTTAATATTTCTTCTTTTTCCCATTTTCGCCATTTCCCATTTTTTCTTTTTGATGACTCCGCACTCCGCATTCCGCACTCCGCGTTTCAGGAACAACCAAAACTAACTGCGCAGCTGTACGACGCGCTAAAATTATATTTTTAAAAAACTATAATTGGAAGACCTCTTACCTCATCCTCTCTTGGCGTAACATACAAAAAAAACTACTGTACACAGCATCAAATGGGATCATTTTGACATTTTAGCGTCGGGCAAAACCGATTATCATTGCAAAATTAAGGAAACCTTATTTATCCAAGAACTTAAGCCAGCTTTTCATGTAAACATTAGCAGTGAGAAGTTGTTGCTTTATTAATAAGGTGTATCATTTTACATATTTACTGTGATGATAGTTTTTCTTAATCTCGGTTCCAGAGCCCTGTATTAAAAGTATATAAACAGTTTTCAAAAATTGTAACGGTCACTTTTGAAAATGTATGTTGCCTAGCATACGAAACGTCAAGTCTATATAAAATGCATTGGTTTACCGTGTTTATCTCCGCTGTTTGTGTTTTACTTCTAATCAAGCTACGATGGCCTAACAACAAGAGTTTATATGATACACAACAAAGAATATAAAAGCAGGGACTGATGCAACGCAGAATGGTTTTAAATTCTGTGTACTATATTTCGGCTGACCAAACAAGCCTTCTTCAGGTGCAATGAGAATTTACACTGGAAGGGCGGGTGTTTACTTACCGGTTTTAATATACCAGAAATACGTAAAACTAAATTGATTGACAGCAAACAATTAAACACTAAAATAAAAAAAAAAGTGATAACAAAATTAATAACAAACATCAACTAATATGCTTCTTCACGGATGTTAAGAACTTCAAGATCAATTGTTCTGCCTTTTCAAATGAAAAAAATTCCCTGGCCTTACGGATTGAGTCTCTGTTAGAAAATATTTTCTCACTGGGGATAAATTGCATGTTGTTAGCAGTGTGTTTAGGAGAGGAGTGAAAATGTTCCGCGACTGTGGTAGGTTTAAGCCTGGTTTCCATATGATCGCAGACGATCGCGGATCGCAGATCGCAGTCGATCGCAAAGAGACCTGTTTCCATATAAACGCAGACGATCGCAAACGATCGTAAAGCCGACTGTAGCCATACAATTCGGTCAGCGGAAAAGTCAAATGTACACGCGTGTTGTCGGAATTACAAATATTATGGGATAGGTTTCGATCGCAGATCGCAGAACTTTGGTTTCCATATGATCGCAGGATCGCAATTGATCGCAAACGATCGCAGACAATGGCAGAAGATAGAATATGGTTCTATTATCTGCGATCGTCTGCGATCGTGATCGCAGGATCGCAGACGATCGCAGAAGTGTGTTTCCATATGAAAACGTAAAGCTTGTGGGATGTGGCTGGAGTGTCTGCTCACGTTTTGCTTCCTTTGCTGACAATGTAATTGGTTAACAAAACTCCCAACACTCAAAGCTGAACCCAATAAGTACTCCAAGATTCTCTTGCATGCAGATGCCATTTTGGCATTCCATTGCTGTTGTGAATTCAGATAAGATAATGTTTTTGAAATGGGTGATTACCTTGGTTTTTGTCTTACTCACTAAACTCAAATAGAAACTACTCCAGTGTCTTGGCTAAAAAAGGAAAGGTTAAGACGAAAACAGATTTTATGTTTTACAAAAATCTGACTGTCATTTTTTGTACAGTCACCTTTATTCTAAATGCCTTCAGTTGAATAAACTGATGTATGTATGTATGTATGTATGTATGTATGTATGTATGTATGTATGTATGTATGTATGTATGTATGTGTGTGTGTATGTGTGTGTGTGTGTGTCTGTCTGTCTGTATGCCATAGGCATGTAAACTCTTAATGTTTTCCTTAGCACTGGTATAATTTTTGAGACCTTAGAAAAGTTTTGGCAGATGTTTTGCTTGGTAATTGGGGACAGGGTATTGACCTGACACCTTTTGTAGTATTACAGGGCTTTCATATCTCCTAAGAAGTAGACAGTTTGGTATGGTATTGCTGAACACGTGGGCTGTAACCTGATAAACATGAACTTGCTGTGAAGGCTATTACAGGTGTTTCAGTGAATGATGTTGGAAAACAGGCCGTTTTGGTATTAAGAACACACCATCCACCCGATCAAGGCAAGACATTCTGACTGTTTCTTGGGTATTTCAAAGTTGCAAAATTCAGTAATTTTGTAAGTTACAATATGTTAATTTTACCAGCATTTGGGCAAAGAAAGGGTACCAGAATTAAACTTTACGAGGTAAAAGATGGCGAAAATGTGTGTAGCATTATGCTGATGATTTCTTAAATATGATCAAAGTGTTGATCATACAGTGATGATTCACTTGAGCCGGGAAACAACACTACAACAACACTCCTGCGTTTCCCATAAATAAGAAAACTTTCTGGCCTAACAACATAAAGAGGAACGGAAATTGAACAGGTAGTAAATCACGTACATATGCTCAAAACTGGTTCCCAGAACATTTTCATTTCCTTCTTCCGTGATTATGAATTTTTTGCGGATTACCGCTGTACACTGGTTCCCAGACTCCCGTTCCCGGTTCCCCATCCCCGTTCCCCATTCCCCGTTCCCCATTCCTCGTTCCCCATTCTCCCTTTCCCATTCCCTGTTCCCCATTCCCGATATTAGTAACATCC
>JAEMWC010000514.1:190000-217500 GCA_016490735.1 Pachyseris speciosa
CACGACGTTGGATGAAGTGTTTGATTGTTTAGCCAGGGCTTATGGCTTAATTTTACGAGGACTCATTGCGATTACCTAGCCTGTTAATAAGAGCAAAAGATTTTTTAACGCTGTTGAGGTACCGATGTCGAAAAACACTGAAAACAGTCAGCCAAGTGGGGTAAAAACACTCGCTTCCCAGCAAAACAACGAAACAAACAAACAATTCAACTACTTTTTTGTGTACAAAAGTAACGAGTGGAGATGATTGCTATTTATATCCAGTCGAGAGAAAAATACAAATTGCATTCCTGAACATAAGTAACAACGATTAAACAAGATGTTAAGCTTCAACTTATTTAATTCAGTCACCTGTGTTGTAGAGGTTGGTACCACTTGAAAATACGAATCCACTTTAGTTACAACACAAATCTGGAAATATAGCAAACGGTTTGTCTAAAGAAAGAACTTCTTCCACTAACTTTGAGTTACTCGTTCCTCCCATTAATGCCGGTGAACTGTTAAGTGACCTTTCTTGGTGAGCTGCGAGATGCCACGGTAAAGTGAAAGCCCTTGAAGCCTTGAATCATTTTGCTTTTCAACCACACAATCAGGGCGTCGATTATGAAAGTCGATCCACAATCCTGGCCAAAAGTTGTTGGGACAATTCCCCCCCCCCCCCCCCACCCCATTCCTCCTTTTTCGCTTTATAACCCACGATTTAAAGTATGTCCTTTACGTTTTGGAAAAAAGACCAATGGAGGCCAGTGTAATTGACCCCCCTCCCCCTAGCAATGTTAAAATGCAATTGACCCCCTCCCCTAGCAATGTTGAACCTTCCTCGCGTCAGTTTTTGATTATGAATGTTGCGATGCAGCGCCCACATGGTGACAAGTCTCGTTATTCCTCCTTTCTTATGGGATTTCAAAAGCGGAATACATTCATCATGTGTAGTGTCTGTCGTGTCAATTGAACCAAAGGAAATGAAGCTATTCTGATCTCAATGGTTTTTTTCTTTCCCAGAGTTTGTCAACATTGACAGAGGGTGATGGGTGGGTGGGGGGAGGGGGGGGGGGGTGGGTGGGTTGGGCCGCCTTGGGCCGTGTTAGTGTTAAGAGAGGCTGTTTGAAGTCATCTGCCATGAACTGTCCCAACACTTTTGGCTAGGATTGTCTGCAAAAGAAGTTTTTTATAAATGTTTGGAAAACGCCAGCAAAACTGCACGATGATGCTCTATTTATGAAGGACAACTGTTAACACATGTTTTTTGCAATGATTAACGTACAAACAGGCCAGTACTTAGCTCGTGCAATATATTGCGGTGTTGGGGTGACTCTTATGACGAGCGCGCAATTAATGTTGCAACATTGAGAAAAGATTGACACAAATTTTGTGTTCGCAACGCCAAAGAAGCCGTTTTGGGACCTATTTTCCGATCAAAATCAAATCAATTATTTAAGCTCGATAACGTGAGGAGTGGTTGCCCATTCTCCTGAGTCAGGGGCTCATGTAATAAACGTTCGAGCGTTCCGGATCGCATTGGAATTTAGAAGTGTTGGTTTTTGTGGAGAGGGGTAAACCGGAGAACCCGGAGAAAAACCTCTCGGAGCAGAGTAGAGAACCAACAACAAACTCAACCCACTTATGACACCGAGTCCGGGAATCGAACCCGGGCCACATTGGTGGAAGGCGAGTGCTCTCACCACTACGCCAACACTGCTCCCCGTTACTCTCTCAAAGCCTTGGCCTGAATAATTTGTGGATACAACCCATTGTACGATTCTTACACTGAAATTCCTTGAAGCTTCTACAACAGTAGACGCACAATTTTCTCTACAAGACGGAAACTTGGAAGAGTCATCACGAGTATAAGTTATTAGATAAACCGTCCGTTTCCTATCTCTTTGTAACTCGTCCATCTTTGTTTTTACCCCGAGACAAAAAAAAGCGTTATCAGTACATGCGATCAGCAAACTGTCGTATATTACGCACACGATCTTTATTATTTATGACCGGCTTTCGTGACAATTTGTCTTATGTACTCTAAACCTCACCGAACAAGCATATGCTTCAGAAAAACAATATTCCAGCAGTACTTTTGATAACATCCACTGTATAACGATGATAATTTTCCTAAACTCCACGATTTTTTTCATCTTTCCAGATTCGGACAATTCTGGCCAAAAGTTGTTAGGACACCTCCTCTTTTTCGCTCTATAACCCACAATTTAAAGTATGCCCTTTACGTTTTGGAATAAAGACCAATGGAAGCCAGTGTAATAGACCCCCCTCCCCCTAGCAATGTTAAAATGCAATTGACCCCCCTCCCCTAGCAATGTTGAACCTTCCTCGCGTCTGTTTTTGATTATGAATGTTGCGAAGCAGCGCCCACAGGGTGACAAGTCTTGTTATTCCTCCTTTCTTATGGGATTCCAAAAGCGGAATAATTGCCAACGTACATTCATCATGTCTAGGGTTTGTCGTGTCAGTTGAACCAAAGAAAATGAAGCTATTCTGATCTCAATGGTTTTTTCCACAGATTTTCGTCAACATTGACAGAGGGCCGTGTTAGTCTTGAGAGAGGCTGTTTGAAGTGATCTGCCATGAACTGTCCCAACACTTTTGCCAGGATTCCAGGTTTTAAACGTTTCCTAACTGAAATCTTTTGCTTTTTGTTTTTATCACTTGAAAATTCACCTTCCGTGGTATCTGTTAACCAGTTCTTGATTTTTATGCCTTTTACCCGAATTAAAAGACAAACTTCGAAGAAGATGAAGTTGTTTTGGTCAAAATGAAGAAACCAACTGAATGTGAAATTACGAACCGCAGAAAGCGGGCGGAAAATTAAGCCTCTGTCGTTTTGGTTAAGTTAACCTGGCTTGAGCCTGCGATCCAATCAAAAACCAGTACCTGGTCAGCAGTCAACTTAAAAAATAAACAGCTGACCTCGATGAGCTCTGATATGGTTTCATGATACAGGTCAGCAGAAACTTTGTTTTGACAGCTGTCAATTGGTTATGAAACGGATGCGCTGTATTAAAAACGTATGCTGCAAACTAGCTGATCAGCAGGAGTATGGCCACCATGTTGGAGCTAAGTTATTTAAATGAACTATTGTAAGTTATGTGCCAGAAATGAGGGCAATGGATTTGGATTTCTCCTATTTCTGGCATTGATCTACAACAGTTTATTCACCTAGAAGTTGTCATGTCAGTTGTGCTCTAAGCCATTCAATTAATTACTTATTGTCAGAGCTGGCACCAGGAGCTTTCCCTGAACATTTTGAGTTGGATCCCTAAGAAAAAACAACGTTTACATGTATAATGACCCTACAGGTGGAATCCCAGGCTACTTTTTACATTTCCCTGCCTACTTCAAAAATTAGTGACATCCTTGACTGTCTTTCCAAATTATCCATGTAGCAAAAATGATGTGAATTACCAGTCTTAATGTTTGCATCTGTCTCATCATCCAATGGAATGCTGATCTTGTCCAGGGATACAAACATCCCCGCTCCTGGGGCGCACCTAAAATATCTCTGACACCTAAACATCCCATCTGTGGTGCCACAATTACGAAAATGAGGCTCCTAGAAGACAAAATAAGGACATTGCAGGTGTTATCTCCTTAACCTCCAATACCAACATACAAAGTCATATGCTCCTTAATTTTCAGTTTATTTCTTATGACAGTCAAGTAGGTGAGGAAAAAGTGTTTAAAGGAACACTGTCACACACTATTTTGGCATAACTTTTTCCATGTCAATGTGAATTCAGAAATAATGGTCTAATTTTATTCAAAGAGAATCTTGCTGCACTGAAACTATTTGAATGTACTACCTTCTGTGATGTTACAAATGGCCTTTTTCTTCAAGTTCCCACACCACCTTTTCAAGAAATTACTGAGAATTTAATATGACTTAATTGCTCAGTACCTACTAAAACTTTTCTGAAGCATTTTGTAAAGAATGAGAGATTCTGAAGAATGATTTAAAGACATATTTTTTATCTGAAAACAGAAAAATATGATAAAAGTGTACCTTTAAATACCAGTACTGAGCTAAAAATCACTACATGTTAGACACTGTCTCTGACTGTAACTCAAGTAACTGTATTTACTTGAAAGTGGGCCACAGTCAGTGCTTATTAAATCTCTCAACTTGCTGATGGGGTGCTTATTCTAGGGCAGCACTTACTTGGGGTCGGTGCTTATTTGGGGGTGGTGCTCATTTGAAACTCTTGATTTCCAAACAAAACAGTAACTACTAATTTACTTTGTTTTCCCAAAAATGATAACACCATCTTGGAGATCCAAATCCATAACAATAACAAAAATGTAAAATTTTGAAATTCGAAGAGGGTTAAAACAGCACTTTGAATAAGCACTGCTCTAGAACCTTTATGTTTGAAATGAGCACCACATTGTTGTTGAGAAGTGTGCTGCATATTTGAGGGCAGTGCTTATTAATATTTTTGCTATTAAGTGTGGCAATCATTTGAGGGATGCACTCTTTGAAATAAAATTAATAGAGTATTCATTTAGGACTGAAAAATATCACTTGGAAAGCTACAACAGATAAGTTTTGAGCAGGCAAAAAAAATCTATCAGTGTTATGCCCACTATAGGAGGTTAATTTTGAAGAGTGTAGTTTATGAGAGACACTTCACCTACCACAATTTCAACACCAAACATGATGCCATCATAAGGTGGCAGAGCTCCCTTATAATGAAGAACAGCAGGGACATCTTTCTTCAAATCATCCATCCACACAGACACTTGACAGCCTTCATTCTCCGTCACACCCCAACTGAGAAGACTACGTCTTTCAGTAACCATCTTACATCTCTCACGATAAGACTGCACAGCTAGTAATAGATACGCGTCTTTATCGCTAACTTGCACTAAGTCTTCCTTTGGACATTTCACTTGCAAACACTTTTGTTTTAGCCCACGAACAGCAAGCTTGTCTTCAACTCCAGTGGGTTGCTCATCTGAAGGGAGGGCCTCAAACAGTTCACCCTTCAAAGCTAAAGGTGGCTGCGTCCCGTACAAGTAACTGGACAGCATACCCCATACCCAGGCCCATAACGCACCAGGCCTCTGAACAGTGGGGTCTTTTAAATCGCGAAGAAGAATGTAATAAGTCTTCTTTTCCATCACTCGGGTGAGGCGTTACAGGTAACGAAGTGAAAATATACTACCATGCCCTGATTAGATAAATATCACTCTGAATGCAGCTAGACTTCCTCGCCCACAAGCCAACGTAACAAAAAAAATTGAAATACGATGATAACAAAGCGAAATCGTACTTGTTCCAACTTGAACCTTCGTTAGGTAGTGAAATTGCCGATCCTTTACAGCTAAACGTAACATAACTACACTCTCAAATATACCTTTGGTGATACAAAATTAAAGAACTACGATGAACGTTCCGTATTTGCCGTGATATGTGCGAAACACTAACAAAAAGTAACTCCTTCTGCCATACTGTGAATAAATTAAACCCCAGGGTGTTATCAGACGCCCAAACAGAGAAGGTCCTGGGATAGTACAAAATGGCACCTACTCGCGCGAAAGGTAATCTTGGAAATAATATCGATCTTCTTTTTTACAATAACTGTCAAAATTCTCGCTCTGATTGGCTAATTTTAATCTTCAACAATAGTACAGACAAATAAAACTTTAGTTTACGCGAAAATTTGTAGCAAGATGGAGTAGGACGCAGGACTTTGATATCGTCCGCCCTGACTGGGAAAAAGAGTTAGAATCATATGCTGAATGCAAAAACAAGTTATTATAACTCTTCTGGAAAAGAAAGATAAGGACAAGAGAAAAATTAGCAATTGGAGGCCAATATCGCTGATCAATGTTGATGCCAAAATAGCATCCAAGGCTATTGCTTTAAGATTACAAGCTATCTTGCCAAGTATTATTCATTACAATCAGAGTGCCTACGTCTAAGGACAAACTGTATTTGATGGAATACGTACAATTGATGATGTATTGGAATACACTGAATCGACGGTCGTATGGCCGCTATTGATTTCCAGAAAGCCTTAGACTCGGTGATCAGGTATTTTTTATATGAGACACTTTCCGGCCACCTTTGGCGGCTCACGTTGGTTCCTCCTTTATTCAGTGGGTTCGTACTTTTTACCAGAATATTTCAAGTTGTGTGATTAATAACGGATTTGCTACTGGTCATTTCTCGATTCAAAGAAGCGTTAGGCAGGGTGATCCACTCTCGCCATACCTTTTTATTATAGTTTAAGAAGTGCTATCCATAAGAATACGTGGGGATGCAAGTATTCCAGGTGTTAATGTAGATGGCAACGAAATCAAATTGGAAATATTTGCAGATGATTTAACAGGATTTGTGAGAAATGAGCAATCATTTAATAGATTTCTTGATACAACGAAAGAATTTGGTAAATGTTCAGGCCTTCGCGTTAATTATGATAAAACAGAAATACTCTTTCTTGGGAATCAAACTCCAGGACCTTTGAAAGATGGAATTGAAATAAGGAAGACTAAAGTTAAAAGGGCGGTGAATATTCTGGGTGTGCACTTTACGTACGATGCTGCCCTTAACCCATCGGCACCCGTGTCGGCCAAAACCGGCCGTAAAAAAACTCCCATGCTTCAAAATATTGCAACTTTCTCAATCGCACGAATATTTCGTTAACTGTTAGTTGTGAGCTCGAAATGGAATGTCCTTTAAATTTGGATATCCAATAAACGTAAGAAACGTAGCGATTTTTACCAAATATGGCCTTTTGAGTTTGGACAAGAACAAACTGTTCGTTTTTAACGTCAAAGAGAAACGACAAAAATGCCCCTTTTTGCCTTTATGATTTTTAAGGAAATCATCGTCGAAAAAGCCAAACTTCAATCATCATAACGAGATCCAGTCCTTGTTCTCGCTTAGAAATGACTTTTTTTGTTCGTATTCTTCTCCCGAGCGTAGATACAGCCATTTGTTCCAGTGCATTCGAGCCTTCCCGACATTTTCAACATCTCGAGCGCGTTGCATGCCGGGAACTAACGAGAATTTTTGACAGCGCCCGTTCCTTCCCCAATTCTTTTACCGATATAAACTAAGTCTACAGCCACTCCGACCTACCACCAAAATTTCCTGCTTGTGATGCTTGTGCTTGTGATGAAATCATGCACTCCATCAAAGGAAAGCTTAAGTTGTGGAGGTGGAGAAATCTTTCTGTTAACGGCAGAATCCAAATTGTTAAAACCTTCGGTAATTCCAACAATTATGTACCGTGCTGGCTTAATCAGTTTAGACAAAGAGGTGATCAAAGAAGCCAATAGCATTATATATGATTTTATATGGAAAGGTAAAGACAAGGTAAAACGGTCCTCCCTTATCAGTGACGTTGAACATGGTGGTCTCAAAGCCCCTAACTTTGAATCACCTCATTCTCTCTTGAACACAAAGAATAATGTGCTGTAAAAAATTTGCTAATGAAGAATTAACTGCTTGGAAAACGTTTTTAGTACACTATCTTAAGCCGATTGGAGGCAAATTAATTCTTTGCTGTGATTTCGACTTAAAAAAACTTCCAATTACTCTTCCTAAGTACTACAAAGAATGTTTCGAATGCTTCGCAGAGTGCTCGGGAGCTAGACAAAGGAATGACACTCCTTCACGCGAAGATATATCTAAAACAGTTATATGGAACAACAATGAAAACGTAAAGCTTGTGGGATGTGGCTGCAGTGACAAGGATACTTCACAAATTAATGTGATCAAGTAAGCTGAAGCCACTCTAAAGGCACTAAGGCCACAAGGTAGCGGGAATTACCCCTTAAATCTACCCAAGCAAAGATTGAGCCCAAGCATTAGCAGCCATGGACAGCTGTTTCGGCCTTGTTAGGCCTCATCAGCATGGCATAGCTAATGCTCAGGCTCAAGTACTCACATCAGAGATCAATAAAACAAGCAATGAAAACGTAAAGCTTGTGGGATGTAGCTGGAGTGACAAGGATACTTCACAAATTAATGTGATCAAGTAAGCTGAACAACAGTAAGCTGAACAACAGGTTCATTTGTATATTCATGGCAAGTCTGTCTACAATAAACATCTGGTTAGCAAAGGAATAATTAGAATTGGTGTTTTAATATCAAAAGAAAATCGATCCATTAGTACCGGTAATTTGAATGAATCTGATTTTTCTCCGCTGGATGTTTTCGGAATTATTGCTATAATAGATGCGATTCCTTGCAAATGGCCAGGGATTCTTAAAACAAAAACTGAGCTATGTAGATAAATCAGACTTTGTCCTACAAGATGAAATTTACTTAAGATTGCTTGATATTCGCACTCCAATAAGTAAAGCTATTTCTTAAGGCGTCTATGCGGATCGTAAATCGAAAGTCTCAACGACACCAACAGCCCAACAACGATACACAGATTTGTTTAGTGAACATTCTTTAGAGTGGAAAGATATTTACAGTTTGCCTTTCAAGGTTGCTCTGGATACAAAGTCACGAGAATTTCAATTTAAAATACTCCATAGAATTTTAGCTACAAATATCCTTCTAAAGAAAATGAATGCTCTTTTTGTGGAACTGTGGACGAATCCCTTGAGCATCTCTTTGTATCTTGTCCCATCATCACAACGCTTTGGAGTGATTTAATTTGCTGGTATAGAGGTATAAATATCCAAATTGATTCAGTTTGCGCTTTAGACATATTATTTGGTCTCTGGAAAAGGATGGACGATTTTTTGTTATTGAATCATGTTATTATTATCAGATTGCAAAACAATGTATTTACTATTGTAGAAACAATGTTTTAAATCCGTCCTTCGCTGTTCTTTTATCAAAAATCGATGCAGTTTAATTTTTGATATTGAAAGTAGAATTGCAAGTTTAAATAATGGGGCAAGTATATTAAGAGATAGTAACAGGTTTGAAGTCCTAGTATTGATTTGGGCAAGAAATTCATAATTTATTGCTATTAATTGGTTATAACATCTTGTTTATGTTAGTTGGAAAGTCGTGCTTTTTTTCTGTTGTTTTTGTTGCTATTGTTGTCGTTGTTGTTCTTTTGTTTTGTGTAAAGTGTTGAATTATTATGGAAAATCAATAAAATACAAAAAATATGCTGAACTCGTTTCTTCGGTAGAAGCTCCTGAAAATGAAGTAACTGAAAGAAAAACAACCACGTTTCCGAATTAAGCGGAGACGACTTCCAACAAATTGTTTGAAACGTAGCCTGTGTAGCAAGCGTTTCCGTGCGGTTTTCGAGCAAAGAAAGATTTGAGAAGTTTTGGCCGCGTGAAAAATGGAGCTCCCCCTCCCCAGTTTTTTTGCTCTCGCCCCATTTTCGCACGGGCGGTAAAACATCGAAAAGTCTGTCTTTGCTAGGAAACCACACGGAAAAGCTTGCTACGCAGGCTGTTTGGAACGCTGATTCCAAAGGCTTAAATCGAAACATAAGTTAAACTGGTTTGTGAAGATTTTTCCAGGTAAAGACATAAGATAACAATTCTAACAGTCCAGTTTCTTTCGAAACAACAGTTACTAACTAGATATCTTGTTTTAACAAATTTTCGCCAGCAACAAAAAACTCCTCCTAAACTGTTCATTAGACATCGACGTACCTTCTGTCAAGTTTCCCGCCTGGTGCTCTGAACATGAACTAAACAACTGAACGTGCTCGGAATGACTGAAGAAGAGCCAGACGAAAGTCTTCGACGCTTTTAGGCCGAGGCACGGACCTAAACATAAACGTTTTACATCTCTACAAGGCTTTTCAGACCGTATTTTAAATTTGATTCAACTTTCTGTAGCAAGTGCAGATTTAAATTTATGCAAAGCATAGGCTTCACGTCAAATTGTCGAAAGTTACTTAGCTGTTTTAAATAGCCAATCAGAAAGCGAGAAAAGCTATTGACAATGTTCGCGTAAGTTTCGTATGTGTGTGGTTGTTTACGGTGGCTTTTCTTGCCATTTAAACCCGACATTTAACCATTTTGGGGTTATCCTGCCTGCCGACGTCTCCTAATTCCTTTGTTGTCCCTTTTCCGCGTGCAACAAAGAAAACAGGAGACAAGCTCAAGCCTCCTTGAGTGCTTCTTAGCAAACACATACACTACTTTTTCCAGATCAATGTTGTAAGATAGTGGATGTGCATAAGGGCCAGTGAGGAGAGCCTCTCTTGTGTTATGCTGGCTCTGTTAAAAGTGTGTAGCCCTCTAAGAGCACTTGCACTTCTTTTGCATTCGCAGCTAGTTGTTGTAATTGTACAGCAAATCTTTGGCAGGACGTATATAATAAGTATAATTCTCTTTTCTTAAATTGTTGGTCAACTAAAAAGTGGACCTCCGCTGCCCTTGGGAGGGGGGGTGTGCGGGCGCACCCATCGCCCCCCCCCCCCCCCTCCCTACGGGCCTGCGATCGGACCCATTTGTACCAAAGGAAACTCCCGTGCTTTCCCCCGCTTAAGTAATTTTGATACTGTTTATAATTTGAAATGCCAAACTCAGTGACGACAGTCACCCAAAGTGCCATAGGCACACACATGGCTGGTGTACGACGACCTGACTGACGTCATTATGAGAGTGAGAACGAAGAAATTCTCTGCACAGGAACATATAAACACAGAATCAGTAGGAAGGTAGTATGATAGTGACACAGGATCAATCGGTAGAAAGTAAGATCGGTAGGAACTCCGGGGAGGGGGTACTCCCCTATATGGCTTACGCAGGAACGTGCCACTGGATAGGGTATGGTTTTTGGCTCCTCCGTCCTAAACCGGGTATATAATTTCAAGCAAGTTGTCCTGAAAAGGGTCTGTGACCTGTCCTAGACCTATTTAGTCTGCGAGCAGGCTCTCTAGTTCTTTTTTGTTGCGGCGCGAATCATGCGGTCGCGCCGCAACAAAAACCTGGAGAGCCTGCTTGGAAGTTATCGACTATTTAGCAATGCGAACGGAATCCGAAATCGGAGATGTTTATCTGTATTTATTCAGCGGGTCATCATTCAACATAACACCATTTTCAGGACTGACAAAGAACGCTTGTGTAAACAAGAGAGTGTGGATATACGATATTGTCCTTTGTCCTAAACAGGGTCTTAAAATAAAGGGCGTTGCCCTACACAGGGTAGGTATTTAAGGCTGTTTTTGTCCTAAACAGGGTCATGGTTTCAAACTCCCAGCGGCACCCCTATACCCAAACGTGGGTCAAGTACCCCTTCCCCCCTCCCCCCCCCTGCGGGGGCCCAGAGGTAGGAAGGTAGGACCAATGGGCCATGTTCTAAACGAGTAAGGGCCTGGGAACGAATCCAGACTTCATTGAAAATCAATGAAATTGAACTAAATCAATTCTCACATGAAAGGGTATCTCAAAATAAGCAGTTTTCAAATGCATTTGTTTCAACTTCAAATCAACTGAACAGCGTCAAAGTTGGTTAGGTGACCATTTTTGAGATGCTCTTTCACGCAGTGGAAACAATTTTTTCCAACCGATAAATTTTAAAACCTTGTTTTCAGGCCCTTACTCATTTAGAACATGGCCCATTGGAGCATCTCAAAAATGGTCACCAATCAATCAATCATTGATTTTCAATTAAGTTTGGATTTGTTCCCAGGCCCTTACTCGTTTAGAGCATGGCCCATTGATTCGATGCTCAATTGAAAACTGCTCCAGTACCAGTACTAACAACAATAACTATAATGATTGATATTTCTACCGCATATAATGACAATTTAAATTAAATGGGGCTCCAATATATAGCTCACTTACGGAAAGACCAGCTGTGGGATTGTGTGGGGTGAGACTAAGGTGAACAAACACCACAGAAGATTTTGCTCTTTATTCTGTAAATGTTAGTCATTCACAAAGGCACAGAGCAGGTTTCATTTAAGTGCCCATAATAAAAACGTTTTAATGATTTTTTAAACACTTCAAAATCTCATATTTTTGCAGTCGGCCCGCCTCACTGATAAGAGGACTGATGGGCACATGACAGGCCAGGGACATGTAACAAAGTCTGTAATGTATGTTTAGGAACCCATGGAACAGGTGATAATTCATCTCTCTTAGGCTTCAGTTTTGAAAATTTGTCAACTTTTAATTCCTAGTAGAGAATAACCAGCTTTAACTAAGTAACACATCTTTCAGGCATTTTCAGCGAGCAGGCTGGAAGAACATGACTTGTATTAAATAAGTGAGATGAGAGCAAGACTAAAGTCATGTGTTCCTGCACATATGTCACAACTCCTGCCAAATTGAGAAGAAACTCGCGAGAATACTAAATGCATGTGGTGCACCAAAATGGTGGCAAAAATCATTAAAAAATTCGTGTTTTGTTCAAATTGAAAAAAGATTTTTGTAGAAGTTCATTAGGTGATGTTTAGATTCATATAAAAGTTGTTTTAAACTAGTTCTTGTCCCCCAGATAATCCCACAGTCACTTGCATGTCCACTACTGATCCCAGCCTATTACATCAGTTTCCAAAGTGAGCTACTTCTAATTTGCATCGATGACAGCTTAGCTCTAAAAGATTTCACACATTAATTACCCAGTTTGTTTTTGTTGAGGACAAAATTGATGCCAGAATATGGCCACACTTTTGTATGTATTTGATGCCTCAACAAATTTTATCAAAACAAGAAACCTGAATGATCCCCTCCCCACCCCCCTGCATCTGTACTACTTTTGTTACCCATTACCGCATTTATTTATTTATTCATTCATTCATTCATTCATATGCATGTATTAGCCAAAAGAATAATTATAATTATTTGCAGACTTCAAAAATCTCAAATTGAAATCTATGTAATTCATGCACTCTATATGTGCAGGCACCTCAAATGTACAAAATCGGATTATTTCAACATATTTCTGAGAATAATTTACCCAAAACTCAAATGGCATTCTAACATGCTACATATATCTGTGGGGAGGGGAGCTAGAGGGAAGCAACAGAGTTTCACTCATTCTCTATAAACAATTAAAGCCAGGTAACACATGTACAGTAACTTCCAATTCTCTAAAACATCTAATCTATTCTAGTGTTAAGTAATACATAAAATATTAGCAGGAGAACTTTATGGGCATTTAAAATGGCTCGCCTGCGGCTCGCCGTTTTAAAGCCCATAAAGGTAGGACGCGAATATTTTATGTTACTTGTGAAATAAAACAATAGATTGTGTTTGTCATGTTTGTAATGTTAATCAGTAGAGATCTGTATCAAAGTTAATGCATACTAATTAGCGGAGCAGGACACTTTTATGAAAGTTAATGATTTTTATTGGGGCTTAGAGAGGTATACATATGACTCAAATACTACCCGAAGATTGGTCGTTAGTCTAATGAATTATTAATGAATTTTACAAGTCTAGTCTAGTCTAGACCAGTCTAATCTAATCTAGTCTACTCACGTCTATCCTGATCTAGTCTAGTCTAATGTAGTCTTTAAATCTAAACTTAATTTTAATCTAATATAATCTAATCTAATTATCAACTAACATCAATTAATTATATGTACTTCTTTATGTTCTAGATGTTAAAACTTGGTTTTCAACATTTTCAAGTTTGATGGTTATTTATCTTCCTTTGTTCTTGATAAAGGTAATTACATTCAATCTCAGACAAACTCAGACAAATAAATGATCCACCAAAACTACTGACCGTAGTTTAAATTATTTACAAAAATTTGAACTACAACAATGCATTAAAATATAATTTGCAACAAACTCCACTGGAAAATTCAGACAGCATAAGTTTCATACTTATTGGCAACTACAACTAATCAGTAATTTTCAAATGTTCTAGCTTTTCTATAATCTCATCTGCATCTGGTCTCATCGCAGGATCCTCCTCCACACACCACTGAATGAGAATTATGAGCTCCCAGTTTTCCACTTTTGCCACTTGCTCGCCATGCCTGTCAGGGTCTGGTAGTTCCCGGATGCACATTTCACAAAGAAGGACTCCAAAACTATAAATATCAATCTGTGTAAAACACAAAAAGTTTTTATTACATAATTATACACCAATGAAATAAAAGGTCAGCTTTCACATGAAAACATGACATCTTCACACGAAAAACAACATGTTATCTACACACTTGAAAAGATCACCGTTGCTATGGTTACATAATATGTCATGCATGGTTTGTTTTTTTATTGGTGTTTACATAATAAATAGAACATTACATGGCTGCTTGGAGATATGAAATTTCTCTTCTGTTGTTGACAAATATTCCACTCATTCCGTGAGTGATTGAGCGAGTGCACTCACTTCTGAAATATATTTCAACACTCAAAAAGAAATTTCACATCTCTGTGTGGCCACGTAATATCCTCTAAAAAAATTAGGTAGGTATATATTCTACATACCAGATTTAAACTATTTTTAAAAAACACATTTTATTGACAAATTGTGATAAAAGATACACTTAAATTACATTAAGCCTTCAAACTTGGTAAAATTCTTTTTCTTGTTTGAAGGCATTATAATATTTATACAAGTAGGGAAAGGACAATGGGAGTAACAGAAACCATTGCATCAAAATCAGACCCACAACAAGACTTACTGATACCACCAAACTACAAGGACCTGAGTAATAAGAGGCCACATAAATTTTAATGGAAATCTGTACAAAATGAGTAACATTTTTCAACTGTAGTTTAATGAAAGGAATTCAACTATCAATGGCATTGTTGAATTGAGAGGTTGGCTGTTAATTAAATACAGGTATGACTATAATTATATATTATTATCTTATAATGAAACAACAAACTATATCCTTTACTAACCTTGACAGTTTGATTACAAGAACTACCAACTTGAGGTGCACTGTAAATCATGGTTCCAGGAACTACAGTCATGATATCTCGTTCAAACTTAGCTGTGCAATAATCAGATAATTTAGCTCTCCAGTAACCATGATGCCACTGAAGCGAGACATTAGAACTGCTGACATTTCCATGAACAATGGGAGCAGGCTGCTTTTGATGCAAATAGTTAAGAGCGCGAGCTACATCTAATGAGAGAACCCTGACTTCAGCTTCAGAAAGTCGACGCTGTCCTAATAATGCACGTAAATTTGATTCCATGAGCTCAGACACAACTAAAGGACTCTTGTCATCATTAGTAGCTCCAATAAACTGCAAAAGGCAAGGATGGCGACATTGTGAAGCAATGTCCATTTCCTGTTCATACCAACTTCGCTCCTGAGGATTGAGGAGTAACTTAGTAGTACATATTAATTTAACAGCCACAGAAAAGTCACAATATCTGCCCTCAACAACACATCCAGCACCTCCTCTTCCAATGTATTTGTCTGTCACTTAAATATCATCCCGAGAAATCACCCAATCGTGTTTCTTTAACTGGGATTCATACTTGTGTAATTGTTGCTTAGCTGCTGATAGAGCTGTCTTCAGTTCCTCAACATCTAGATCTTGTTCTCCATCCCTCGGTTGTCTTTACCGGTTAGTGACTTTAGCTCTTAATTGATCCATATCTAAATCAATTTGATCTTGTTGTTTGGAGATATCCCTTACAGTTAGCTGTCTGCTTTCTGAGCCAAGAAATTGACATGAAAAGCATCAACCTGGAAATTATAAATAAAGTAATTGAAAGGGTGCATATAATGCTCTCTCAGAATTGCAAGCCTTGTTTATACTTCCATCTTCTCTTGTGCAATTTACAAACAACACCATAATACTAGAATATTTTTAAAAAGCAATGACCCTGGCTTGCACCAATTTTTTTAACTCACGGGTCATGCAATTGCCTCTCTGAGAACAACTCCTGAAAAATTGATGTTACATCTTGAAAGTTTGATTTCTTTTGCTTACAATTCCTGCTGCCCTTTTCTTTACAACAAAGAACCAAGCAGGAGCACCCCTTCCTTAGCCTCCATTATTATATCTCTCACTCAGTACGCACGCTGTGACTGTGATCTTGATTTAACTCCATATTTTAATAGGAACATCCAATTTAGCCAGGGCTAATTAAAAAAAAATACAATAAGTCATACAATCTACACAATAATAATAAATAAGGGTTAATGTCATATGAATGATGTGTTTTAAGACACTCCATACTTTCAAGGTTCTAGCAATAAAGCACTTGGACACTGCTTGATAATTTCCAGGTTATCGCTTTTCAGAAAGCATAACGTCAATTTCTGCAATTTAGCAGGAGGTGTACTTGGAAAGGCGATTGCGTGACGCAAGCGTGAGTTACTCTAAATATATCACGTATTTTTAAAAGAAACAGTTTTGTTCTCAGTCTGCATTTTATACCCATTCTGCAATCTGCATTTTATACCTAGTCTGTGTTTTATACCCAGTCTGTAATCTGCAGTCTGCATTGTCTGTAGTCTGCATTCATATCCTTGTTACTTACTGTTATCGTGATTTATGTCATTTATTAACATGATTAGTTAGGAGATCAGAATTTGTTGAAGAACCTGAACTTTGTGAAATAACATCTTGTGAAGACCAGCGCACCTACTTTCCATTTGAAATATAGCATTTATTTCATGTTGAGTAATGATTTTCTAATCCTTATCACCTGCGTGTTTGATCAATAATTTTTATGCTAAAGTATTGAATGAATTTATCAATGGCTCCAAGGTCCTCCAAGAGCAAGAGAATATGTTCATATGAAGGATTTACGCAAAACAATCCATACATACCACCAAGCAACTCCTCTTTGAGGTCCAAACGATGAATTTCACTCAAAAGATTCTCCAGCAACTCGGTATTTTCCGGACTGAGTAACTTCCGCTTTTCCAGCTCGACAAACAGTTTCTCAGGGCGATCAATTTCTTCAAGGAAACCATCAGATCAGTGATATGCGCTTTGCACACACATTTAAGCTGTCGTAATTCGCGATTAGTAATTCCATTTGAAACACGGAGAAGCCTCACTCGAAATAGATACTGATCCATGATAAGAACAAGCTAGTAAAGCTGGGAAAGTTTACAAAACTATGCTGTCGGATGCGAGCTTGACTGGAACCCATGCTCTCCCCAGTCCTCAGTTCCCAGCATGATGTGACAAAGAAGCAATGTTTACCCACACTTTGTCAAGGAAAACTTGCTCGTCTGTAACCGGCTTATTAAGAAAAGAGGAGATCTTTGCTGCATAAAGTAAAGCGCTCAACGAAGACAAAACAGTGACTGCAAATCAGCTAACCGTTCATTTCAACATGGAGCAACGAGGTTTTTATGGTTTATTTTTCTTGTGACTTGACGGATACATCATCACGGAGAAAACAAAATGCTATTGTTAGTAAGTACCGGACAAGGTTTGATAAACAAGAAGAATAGCTCTGCATGTGCGCTAGACGTTTTGGCACCATGCTCCGCAAAGCAGCAGCGTAAAATGTCCAAATTCAACAAGGTTCTGTGCAGAATATTTAAGAGCGCCCGAAGGGTGGATTTTTCATTCAATCAGTCTTAGGCCGGTCCGAACTGAAACTGTTTTCCGTCCGCCCTATCGTTTTCGTATCGTTTTCCGATCGTCCACAATGAAACGCTGCTTCGATTCCAAAAACACTTGTTTCTATGGAAGAGCTCGCAGACATAAAAAAAAAAGCTCCGTTTTTGCTGTTCACACCAAACACCGAGACAACGTTTACAAATTTCTCCACTTCAGAGAGTTTTCGGTGACCATTCACGCTTGAACGTCTTTTTAGTGTGGAAGGAGCCCAAACCGGAGAAAGTTTCTCTAATACGAAAAGAGCCTTTGTCAATAACACTGGAATTATCAAAATCTATGCGATGGTCGAATGACCATGCATGTTTCGCAATGTTTGACCCATTAGCACATGTTTTGACATTCCTAATACAGTCAACTCTCCGCTAACGGACACTCTCGTAAGCGGACAGCTCTACTTACGGACACTTTTCAGTTCAATTCCCCTTTTCACCTCCCAGTCAAACTCTGTATTCACATCAGATTCCCGTAAGCGGACACTCTTCCGCGGGAAAGAATGCTGTCAAACGAAAACAAAAAAAACAAAAAAACAGTCCGACGTAAAAACAATATACAATGTATACTGTATATTACTTCTTTTTTATTTTCGACTTTTAACATTTGACATCATTTTACTTTTTGGTTATTTTTGGTTACCCAATAAAATATGTAATTAACACCCGCTAATTACCTCTCATGTAAGCGGACAGCTCTACTAACGGACACTTTTTCCAATTCCCGAGGGTGTCCGCTTACGAGAGAGTTGACTGTATGTTCTTTCTTACGGGTTTCAAAACACCGGCCGGTTTCACCTACATAACACCAATCACAATCGGCACAGGGTATTTTATAAATCACGTTCGGTTGATGTTCAATAGATGGTCTGAATTTGGGTCTGAATTTGGGAGGAGAATTTGTAAGAAAGAACATATCAGGAATGTCAAAACATGTGCTAAGGGATCAAACATTGCGAAACGTGCATGGTCATTCGACCTTCGCATAGATTTTGATAATTCCAGTGTTATTGATAAAGGCTCTTTTCGTATTAGAAAAACTTTGGAGGCTTGGCACACCTCTGCTACCAAGCATGGCGATGCTGGCAATAATTCTAAGCAGATTCCAAACCAGTACAGCATTCTTTTTAAACATTAGTAATTGTTTAATTTACACATTTTTACCTTGCTTTTGTCTTCTTATCATTTTTATCTCGCCTTTTCTTGCATATATTTTATCATTTCGCCTTCCATTTTTACTCGTCGAAGGCTGTAGATCGACAGCCGAAAGCTCATGTTCTTTTTAAAAAATTTTAGCCAGTGATCGTTTTTATAGCAATTTCATTGTCTCATCCTGGCTGCGCTTTAATCTTTAACCCTTCCCCTAACGTTGATATTTTTTCGGTGACCCTCACCCAAATTACTCCAGCCCACCCTCCCACATGATAAAACATACAATCCCTTAATTACTTTGGGTTTACCTCGGTGTAAAAACCTGGCGAGGTTTTCTTTGTTTTATGAGGTATCGTTTTGCTGTACGTCATTTTTTAGAATGTTTTATTCTCTTTGTTTTACGTCATTTGTGAGTTCACAGGTTTTTACACCAAGGTAGAACCCTCACAATGCACTTTGGTCAGAAGAAGAACGACAGTCAAAGCACTGCCTTAACACTGCCTTAACTTAACTTAACTTAACTTAACTTAACTTAACTTAACTTAACACTTAACATCACTGTCTGATGTCCTTTTTAAGATAAAAAAAAATTAGTGAGCAGCACACAGCAACAGCTCTTGTTAACGTTTTTACTATTCGACTGTTTTCGTCTGATCACACAGACAAAATTGTAACAAGTTTGATTAAAGAACTTAAGTTTTATTTTTACTAAATGTTAACAGTACAAAGCAAGTTCAAATTAAGTTGTGAACAACCAAAAAAAACACCCGCAAACAAACAAATACCCACAGGCCGATATAACGTAAAAATGTGCTTGCAATTACTGTTTAATTTGGGGCTCACGATTCAACGTGGCAAACATTGGAAAACGGACCTTGTCCTTGTGGATTAACGATTTCCTGTTACCGTCTGCCATGTAACTCATCAAAACAGTTACATTTGGTAGAATCTCGCGACCTTCAGAGGCGGTTTGCATTGACGAGCAAAGCTATCCCAGTGACACGTTCTCAAGGCAATTACGGCCCTTGGTCAAGAATGACGTTTTATAATTCATTTGAAAGAGGTCACATCAATAAATAAGTGAAATGAAGTGAAGTGGTAAGCAATATAGTTTGTGCCGAACTGTACCATATTATGGTATCTATTGTCACAATTTCTCTCAATATGAAAGTAACATGAAACAAAATCACAG
Organism: Pachyseris speciosa; assembly: GCA_016490735.1. Taxonomy (NCBI): domain Eukaryota; kingdom Metazoa; phylum Cnidaria; class Anthozoa; order Scleractinia; family Pachyseridae; genus Pachyseris; species Pachyseris speciosa. The sequence goes on from JAEMWC010000514.1 coordinate 209,801, forward strand.
TTCACAGCGAATTCAACACCCGAATCTCATTCAACGGATAATTTTAATAAAAAATCATGGCTCAAGGTGATTACCAAAATCACGTTTCACGAGGAAAAAAGCGGCCATTTCGTATTTCACGAGAAATAAGAAAGGCAATTCACTGCTCACGAAAATACCCCTTTTGCCACCCTCATGGCACAGTACATAAACTATTTCTGAATATTGAACGTACAGTTACTGAACACAGATCTTGGAAACATTTCGGTCATAAATGTTTGTTTCCAATCCTGAATTTCCTCAGCAAGTTTCCACAGCAGATCCGTTTTCTTCCTCAGATGTCTTTCTCAGCTGCTCTTCCCGCCTGCCACATTCCAAAAATCTTCATCGTCCATTTATTTACCGAACTGGTCGACTTTAGAACAGCATTTTCCAATATTCCACTTTTTTCTACTGCACTTTTTGGCTCCCGATAAGTCCGGTTCGAAGCCATGTCATTTTTGATATGTCATGAATTGGTCATACAGTCCAAAAAACCACACAATGATAATTTTCACAATAGAGACCTTAAGATTGAGGTTTTTCGGCATTTCCCGCGAACCGCGAACGTCAAGAAGTCACGTGAGCAGTGCCTTGCCGTCAGGTTTGCGGTTTGAGGTTCACCGTTGTACGGCTAGACCACGCTCTAGAAGTAAGTGATTTACCGCAAGGTTTTTTGCACTCTAAAACATCACAATCCCACGTTTGAGAAGAAATATTACTTTTTAGAACTCTTTCGCCTATTAATTATCGAATTCTTTTTCATGGAAACGTTATTTTTAAGACGATTTCTCAGCTAAAATAGAAGTGAACGAATGACTGAAAACAAACATGGCGGCCGGCTATTTGTTACCCGCGAATCTTAAGTCCCGTATATGGGCAGACAGCTAACGTGAAACCGCTAACCGCAAACCGCGGTTTGCCGTTTGCGGTAACGTAGCCAAACCTCGACCTTAAAGTGCACCTAACCCCAAAATATTTTTTCGCTAAAATAAATCTTTGCACCTGTTCGAAACGCATTGTGCCTTTTAGCGCTTTTCTAAACCAAATCTTGACTTTTTATAGGCTGTAAAAGATTCGAATTCTAACCATCATTTGTTTCACGACCGAGTCAGAAGGGGCATGGGTCTATTCCCGGTTTGATGTCACAAACTGATTTGCATGCATGTTTACAAAGACTTACCGCGATGCAAATCAGTTTGTGACGTCAAATCGGGAATAGACCCATACCCCTTCTGACTCGGTCGTGAAACAAATGATGGTTAGAATTAGAATCTTTTACAGCCTATAAAAAGTCAAGATTTGGTTTAGAAAAGCGCTAAAGGGCACAATGCGTTTCGAACAGGTGCAAAGATTTATTTTAGCGAAAAAATATTTTGGGGTTAGGTGCACTTTAAGGTCTCTAAAAATTCCCAGGGCGACTCTTCCACGTAATGCATGCTTGCACCTTCAAATTCATTTGTGCAACACGAAATTAAAATTATCGCACAAGTACGCTAAACAAACAAGCTCGCATATTCCCAAGAGGTTGTCGCTTTTGAAACCGTTCTACAACTCCTTAAAACACTCCCGCTTGTTTATTAAACAGTACATATGAGTTGCAATAACAAAGTTATTAAAATGCGGCGCACATGAAATTTCAGTTTATATAAGTGATTTTTGCGTGGCGTTTCCGTCCGGATAAGCTGAGGATTAGATTTTCTTAAAGTGATATTCGTGACCCCTTGGTCAGGGTACCCGCGTACTAGAGTCTTCACAGGTCTAGATAGCTCTAGCTTTCGTCTGCGTTCGCAGGCTAGGATATAAGCTCCCCCACGGGCCCAACCCTCGTCTCGTGTAACGAACTGCTGTGGATTTGGTTTACCCAAGTAACTTGCCTGTGATTTGGTTACGTCATCGAATAAGCAAGAGACATTCGCGATCAATCTTAAAAGCATTCCATCGAATCCGAGTAACAGATTCTGTTACTGGTTTGGAAGAGTTTCTCTCCAAAAGTCTTAGAACCTCTCCTTTCACAAATCTCCTTCCAGTGTGTACGGGGACTTTGTAGAGAACACAAACAACTATTACTTGGTAAATATACAAGGATCTATATACAAGGATCAGCCAGGTTTATTAGAGACGAATGTTTGAAACGTTGAAATGGATATAGTCAATCCGCCACTTGCGAACACCTCCAGTAACTGCATACCTCACGCAGGCGAAAACGGACACTTGTTTTGAAGGTCCACGGGTGAAAATAATCTCCCTTAAAAGTCTTCCCTTACAGGGTTGCTACGGACCGGGAACAATTAGGGAAAACAGATTTTTGTCAAGGTCAGGGAATTGTATATCAAGTCAGGGAAATTCTAATTCTAACTGAAAGTCAGTGAAAAGTCAGGGAATTTTACCATTGGATAGCCATGAGGCTTGGATAGAGATTCCCTGTTAGTAAAGCTAATGTCGTTTCAAAACATTCCTACAAAGGAATCGATTTCTCTGGGTTCTTTGCTGCCTTTCTTGCCCCAGGATTTGTCCTGAATGGTCAGTGAAAAGACCGACCTTCAGTCCATTTACCGTAAAAGCTCTAATTAACCACCCCCCACCCCCCCTCTTTTAAGCCCCCCTCTCCAATAAGCCCCCCGTTTGGGAGTCGGTTTTTGTAATAAGCTCCCCTCTCTAATAAGTCCCCCTCCTTTTGGGACACGAGATTTTGTAATTATTCCCTCTTACAAAATACACTTCATGCGGCCCATTTGGTCTGTTTTTCAACAAATATAGAATAAAACACACAATACTGTTTCCTGATCGGTATTAAATAATAAAGTTTTACTGCAGTTGTTTGAGATTTGTACAGAAACTATTTAACACGAAAACGGTGTGTTCAAAGATTTGAAATAAGCCCCCCTCTCTATTAAGCCCCCTCTCCAATAAGCACCCCGTTAATAAGACCTGAAATTAAATAAGGCCCCCGGGGACTTAATAGAGCTTTTACGGTGTACTATACCTCTGACGATTTGTATTTCCATTTACCAACAGCGTGCAGTTTATCAAATATGTTCCGAGTCCAGTTGCTGAAAGTCTCACGTTTGTTCTGTTCATGTGACGGGGACTTCCGAATTGTAGTAGAGGGCGTGGCTGACACACCCTACCTCTTGCGGTGCTTCAACTGGGAGCTGGTCATTTTGTTAGTTCGCTAATGATACACCCGTGAGTGATGAATAACTGAATATGAATATATAAAATCATTTATTATATGAACATCAATGAAATGCCAGGTGAGCTTTCGTGCGAAAACATCATATCTTGAAACGCTTGAAACTGAATAACATGTTATCTTACGTGGAAATGGCGGGGATGCTCTTCGCTCTTCGGAGAGTCTCCGCGTGCAATACTGCAGTTGGTGTACACAATTCATTTGGAAAGTTTTGTCATACGCAATGACTGGTACGTAGCTAAAATGTTATAGGCCTAATTGGCAGCCTGGAATTAGCTACATGGTCGGCTGCGACAGGGTAAGGAAATAAAGAGGAAATTAGCGAGCGCGTAGCACGATCGCGAGAGGGAAGGGAGAAATGTACGTTCCCCATTCAACCCTCGCGCTTACAAATAACCCCTTTCCTTCATCTTTCGGCTCCTCCCAGGCAGGCAAGCTTGGAAGACGCACATCGTTAACTTTGACCATTCACTCATATACAGCATGAGCGGCTTGCTCCTAGTTGTTTTAATTTTGTGCATAGAGAAAACTTTCCAACACTTAAAAACTAAATAAATTACACTTCGTTTCTGGAGTTCGAAATGACACCGTCTTGACGCAAACCTCATGGGATTAACTTCTGTGATGTCAGTTGCTTTGAGAACATGACTGACTACCGATAGAGTTGAGGTGCGTGCAACTCACTAGTTTACATTCTGTCCACTTCACCTCCCGCCTCGATTAGCTTAAGCTAACTGCGGGTTGTGTGAAATTTTTCCTTTTTAGTTTACCTTAATTTATTACTTGTAAACTTTTTCGTGTGCAATAAACTTGTTGTTGTTGAGCTTCAGCTAACGTTCAGTCACAGTACATAAATCGTGCTCTTAGAAGTATGCCTTTGATGAACGCGCGCTCTTGGCTTTGCTTCATTAAACCACACAATCCACAGGTTCGAAGCATTGTTTAATCGTTTGCTTACAAGAAGGCCTTTCCATATGGTGAGACATTGGGAGTTATCAAAGGTTGACAATCACATGTTTCAATGTCTCCTACTTCATGCTGATGCCTAGAGGAAACACGTGCAAACGCCTGAACGATGAAAAAGGAGGGTATGCTTATCACGTGTAAAATCTCGCCTACGGTCATGTGGAGAGGTGATCGCTTATAAATGTATGGTGAGTGTTTGCAAGTGGAGGATTCACTGTATCCTTTTCAACCATTCTTCCCACATAAACCTGGGTCAATTAATAGAGGGTCGCTGGTGCGCTCTGCAAGGGAAATGCTTGCCTTATTAAGCCAAACAAATCAAAGCAAGAAATGCGGTGGGACCTATAACGAAACAGTTAAGCGACCTCATATGGAAGGTTGTTGGATGTGTGAAACATACCATTCTTTTACATGACTAAAATTCGACGTCGCATTCATATAGATAGAGATAGATGCTTCTGTTTGACTTCCAAGGTTTTCAAACTTAGCTCAGAGTCTGGTGAAGTCTCCAAAACTGACACTTAACTCAGATTATGATTTCAGCAAACTTACAAGTCGAACTAAAAAGAGAGTTTCCTCCGACTGAGGCAGATCTAATAAATGTTCATCACCATAACGGCCATCAATATGACACTAAACTATGGCCTCTACATTATACTATAGCTAGGTTAATTACAAAAACTTGATACCCTATGCAATAATCATTTTTTTAGGAAAAGATGTTTTACGGCCCTTTTTCTTAACACTTACGAGTGGTAAAACACAGAAATATACTGACCTAAAAACAAAACTGAATATTAAATTTCAAAACTAACAAATCATCCCCTAAGAAGAAAAGAAAATCCAAAATATGAGTTCACTAGACATGCGTGCTACCAGAAGTAGTTTCATCCGTAACGACACAAACTTATAAAATACTGCACCATAATATTTGGTTTACATCGATGTGAAGTTATTCTAAAATTAAGTGACCGTCTTATTTTGTAAAAACGGCTGAAACATAAATGAAACTTAAATGAAACTTAAGTGAAAAGGCTTCAAAAGTCCTTAAAAACTGCTTTGAAAAAGCGATATCCTTATCGTATACTTAAACCTGATGCACAATAACAAAAATATATTCAAACATATTTGAAACTAATTAATATGGTAGTATACAAATATCCAAAATGTTCAACGTCAACTGCTCTCGGTTTAACCAGGAGAGTCTCAATTCACTTTATGAAAATACGAAATTGTTACTTACAGCTTCTGGGCCGGGTTAAATAAACCATCGTTTTACCAATGTAGGTTACGTGATTAGACCCTTCCCTAGTAAAACCCGCATTTTGTGCTCCTAGGAATGCTCGTTTTTTGTCCAGAAAATGCTCAAGTTGTGCTTATTTTTCAAAATTATGCTCCTTTGGTTTAAAAAAATGCTTTGTTTTATCTTGGATAAAAAATAAAAAATAAAGCATCACGTGTGTTTTACGATAACTGAACAAAGTGAAAAACATCTTTCTGTTTCTTGTTACACCTGTATAACACTTGTTTATGTTTCTCAAATGTGTCTGGTATTATATAACACAACGTTAGCTCAATGTTAACTTGTCCTTTGAAGATAATTTTCATGACATAAGTTTACCAGCATTGGATTCCAAAGATCGCTCTCGAGCTATTGTGCAGTAGCTGCTCTATTTTCTGCTTCGCGACCTCCTTCTGTGACCTGCAATTTACTTCGTGACGATGACGTAGCGGACGCCATCTTGTTTTGATTTTTAGCAAGGACTGGGTACAAGCTATGCAAGCTAACGGCTGACCGGCTTGACCTCTTTGTGAACGGCATTTTACTTCATGATTTTTGTTTTTGGTGGCAATGTAACTGAACTGAGATGGAGGTGAATATATTCTTTGAGGTCTGTTGTCTAAATTGGCGGATCAGCTCTTTGATTCTAAGAGAGTCGTGTCCTTGAAGACGTTAGATCGATAAATGAGTCTGCGATACCTTAAATATTATCTTATTAGATGTATTGGCGTGTGGTATCGCGGAGTATTTCTACGAGTTGTGCTGTATTTTGATTCGTCCTACGGGGTCGTCAAAATACAAACAACGAGTAAAAATACTCTACGATACTACACGCCAAAACATCTAATAAGAGATTTATTATCCAGCTTGTATTGCAAACAAAGAATTTATAGAAAGAAAAACTATTTTCGGAAAGTGTGACAGGTTTTTGTAGCGCGCGCGGTGAAAAAAAAGACTTGTAAAACAGTTTTCTACAGTACAAATATCCAAATGTACAACATCGCGGAATATTTGTACCCGTCTCGTGCGTTTTCTGTACAATAACAGAGTTTGGATAATAAAGGAAATTATAGGATGTTCGTGGATCCATTCAGACGCCGAATTGAAACACCTAAGAGTTGACGAGGAGCAAAAGGCAGTGTCACTGTAAATTAATAATGAGAACAATCTGTGTAAACCGTTTACGATGACTTACTTTATGTCTGTTGTTACTGGGCTAATTTATTGCTTGATCACGCCTTACATTTAACGAAAGTTAATGCTCTAGTTTTTCAATAACCTCTAACATGTCTGGTCTATCGTCTGAATCCTCTTCCAGGCACCACAGTATCAATCCTTGAAACTTGCGGTTTTTTACCAATTTCACTTGTTCGTCGCGCTTTTCAGCATCTGGTAACTGTCTGACGTTTATTTCACACAGAAGAATTCCAAAGCTGTAGCAATCCAGCTAAAACAAAGACAGAATTCCATTATATATTGCATTGGCATATTAAACAATCATATCTACCCAAACCCCATCAACAGTAATCAGCCGACGAGGAGGTGGGTTACTTTCATAAAATGCAGTGAAGAAAAAAAGGGAAGGAAAGTTGGTACCATGAAGTGTTAGTCAAATCATTCAGTACAACTGAACAACAACAACAACAACAACTTTATTGTACCCATTATTACATTTAAGTTGAACTAAGAATTACAGGAATTAAAGTGAGTACTCGCTAGCCTAAATAACCATATGGGGCTAGAAAAGCAGGGCAGCCATACTTGAAAACACAGGAATATATACTTTTGGGTCAGTTGAATGATACAGAAAGCACAGGCACACACAGACAAACTGGTACAAACTCACACTCATTCAACGTTAGTCCACTGTCATCTGTTTGTCGACAAATTGGTGGTTAGCCTCCTTCGCAGCCGTTGTTTTGTCGTTCCTATTGTCCCTCCCACAAACGTCTGCTAAACCGAGCCGAACATTCCATTTTCATTGTGTCCGAGTATCCAATCAGGAGGGAGAATAAAACCGACACAAATAACGGCTGCGAAGGAGCTACCGAACTTTAAAAGCCACGATGTGATTGGCCAGTTCCCGGAATGGAATGTTCGGCTCGGTTCAGCAGGCGTTGGTGTAGTAGTAGCAGCAGCAGCAGAAGCAGCAGGAGTAGTCTCCTACGCAGCCGTTCTTTGTCTCGTCACGCAACGTTCCTCGCCACTAACAGCTGCTGAAAACCGAACCACATTCCT